>PITA01010563.1:0-15875 GCA_004023965.1 Spilogale gracilis
ATGACCTGAGCCGAAGGCAGTCGCTTAACCAACTGAGCCACCCAGGCGCCCCAACCAAATGGTTTATTAACTAGATCTAACAGTAGAGATAATAAAAGTGGAAGAAGGGGCGCCTGGGTAGCTCAGTTGGTTGGGCGACTGCCTTCGGCTCAGGTCATGATCCTGGAGATCCGGTATCGAGTCCCACATCGGGCTCCCTGCTCGGCGGGAAGCCTGCTTCTTCCTCTCTCACTCCCCCTGCTTGTGTTTCCTCTCTAGCTGTGTTTCTCTCTGTCAAATAAATAAAATCTTAAAAAAAAAAAAAAAAGAAATGAAAGAAATTCACTTGGGTTTCTTCCACTGGACTGTAAAATCATGAAATCAGGGACAATCTATATCTTGGTTACAAATTATTTAATTCCCTTCAGCTTGCAGAGTAATTATCTAATTTAGTAGATACTTTGTAACTTTTGTTCAATGAGTGATTTAATTGGTGATAATTGAAAAGGCAAGTTAGAAAAGAGAGATAAGAGTTTGAGAGACATGGGCACCTGAGTGGCTCAGCAGGTTAAGGCCTCTGCCTTCTGCTCAGGTCAGGATCTCAGAGTCCTGGGGTCGAGGCCCATGTTGGGCTCTCTGCTCAGCAGGGAGCCTGCTTCCTCCTCTCTCTCTGCCTGCCTCTCTGCCTACTTGTGATCTCTCTCTCTGTCAAATAAATAAATAAAATACTTTTAAAAAAAGAGTTTGAGAGACTTGAAGGTGTTTATTTAAAAACAAGTATAATAGGGGTCCCTGGGTAGTGCTGTCTTAGTTTTGACTCAAGTTGTGATCTCAGGGTCCTGAGACTGAGCTCTATGTCAGGCTCCATGCTCAGTGGGGAGTCTGCTTAGGACTCTCTCTCCCTCTCCCTCTCTTTCTTCCCCTCCAACCCTCACACTTTCCCTTCCCCTCTCAAATAAATAAATTAATTTTTTTAAAAAATCATAACTGGTTTGGTTTGTCAAATAAGGAGCTTAGAAATTTTCACTCCATCCTAACAAGTAAAAAGCTGAATAAACTGAAAAATAAGCAACTCTCCTTAGATATTTCAGAGAGTGAGCTCATGCACAAACCACTGCTCCCGAGACTGGAAAGACAGACAGGCAGGTACAGAGAATTACAAATTTCCAGAGCAGAAACTTCTACAGAAACTGGTCCTGGGGTTGGGAAACCTGAACTGTAATTAGTGAATTGCTTGAAGGTTTAATTGCCAGGAGCCGGCCCTGGCAACGGTCAGGGTTCCCAGAAGGTGGTGACAGAGTCGGCGATACAAAATGTGAGAGCCCTGAAGATTCTTTTCCGATCACCTGCCAGGCATCTCCGCCTTGCTGGCTCTCAGTGTCTTTATTTATAGGCAACAAGTTACAGATTTTCATGAAGGAAAATTTTTCTTACAGAGAGTGATTTTTGATTACACAGTGTCTTTGTTAGAGTGCTTTGATCAGTGAAACATGTTTTTGCAGGTGCACCTATCTACAGTTCAGAGTTAACTCCCTGAACCAAACCAAGGACATGTTGCTCAGTAAGGTTTTTTACAGTTTCTTACATTTGGTGCCTAGACGATAAAGGGTAGACTAATGATATGGTGTATTTTAAGCAGGTCTTATAAACAAGAAGGCAATTGAAAGGCTTAGATGAGTTATGTACAAAGTTTTAGCTACATTATTAATACAATGACCAAAAGTTAGTCTGTCTGACATCAAGGAGAAAGATAACTTATTTTGCAAGGCTAAAAGCACTTGTTCAAGCCTGTTTTCCATGACTGGATACAGAACTCTTTATTTATGGATCCTTTGTGTGCATGGCAATGTCCTTGTTAGCATAGTTTCATTTCTAATATTAAGCCCTTTATTTAACCATTTAAAAACCCTGACAATCTCCTCCACAGAGCTGCAGAATATCTAAGATTAAACTATTTTTAATGATGGTAAGTAGAAACAAAGCATTTTGGTATACACCAGACATAGTTTTTAAATGACAAGCATTCTGTACAAAGAATGGCAAACAAGCAGGGTGGAGAAACTGCTGCCCCATGCAAACTCCTCACACTTTGTGGGAGAGTCGGTGTTCTGTGCCTTGCAGGGGGAAATCGCCTAATTGACCATGCAGGTGGCTCGTGGCATGGCAGGAGGCGCGGATCATGCACTGTCCCTGACATTTAATGTGGAAATGATTCCAATAAGAAGTCTGAGGGGGTAAACACCCCCAAACAAAACAAACTCCGAGGAGACCAAGCCATAGGGACCCTCCGTACATTTGTGAATTTTAGCTCCAGGAGCTCTACCAGGCCCTCATAGTTAATAGTGGAGGAAAATTTCCTCGTGCTTCTAGAAGGAAAAAGAGAAAGAGAACCACTTTGAAAAATATTCTTTTATTTATATAAGAATGACTCAAAACTCTGATGGAAAGTATCAATGAACAAAAGAAATTGAGAGAGATTCCATATTCATGGATAAAAAGATTCAATGTGGTCAATATGTCAGTTTTTCACGAATTGTAGATTGAACATAATTCCAATCAAAATCTCATCAAGTTAATTTATGGATACCAGGAAAATGATTCTAAATTTACCTGAAGGGACTGAAGATCAAGAATAGCCAACATAATACTATGGGAAAAGAGCAAAGTCAGATAATACTCTTCTTCCAGACTTACTATAAAACTATAGTAAACAAGATAGTGTGGTTATTGGTAAACGAATAAACAGATCAATGGAATGAAGCTCTCCAAACAGATCCACAGAAGTATGTCAGCTGATATTTGACAAAGGAACAAAGTCAATATACTAGAGTAAAAAGGGTCTTTTCAACCGGTAGTGCTGGAACTGGAATTTCCATGAAAAAAAAATTGATACCATATGTCCTTCATGAAAATTAACTCAAAATGGATCACAGACCTAAATGTAAAATCCAAAAGTATAGAACTCCTACAATATAGTATAGGAGAAAATCCATGGCCTTGGGTCTGGTTATGACTTTTTAGATACAACATTAAATGCACAATCCATGAAAGAAACAATTGACAACCTGGACCTTATTAAAATTAAAAACTTCTCTGCAAAAGATAATGTCAAGAGAATGAGAAGATAAGCCACAGACTGTGAAAAATATTTACAAAAGACACATCTGATAAATAACCATTATCCAAAATATACAAAGAGCTCCTAAAATTCAACATTAGAAAATGAACAACCCAATTAAAAATTGGACAAGAGATCCGAACAGTTACCTCATCGAAGAAGATATACAGTTGGCAAGGAAACAGATGGAAAGATGTTCAACCTCCTCTACCATCAGGAAATTGCAAATTAAAGTAAGATGTCACCACTCACCTATGAGAATGAACAAAATCCAAAACAGATGATCCCAAATGCTGGAAAGGATATTGAACAACAGAATCTCTCATTCATCAATGGTGGGAATGAAATGGTACAGTCACTTTGGAAGACATTTTGGTGGATTCTTCAAAACAAAGCATACTCTTATCATAACTACAGTCTTTGTGTTTACCTGAATAAGTTGAAAACATGTCAACATACAAACTTGCATATGGATGTTCATGCAGTGTTAGTCATAATTGCCAAAAACTTGGAAGCACCTATGGTGTCTTTTAGTGGGTGAACATATTTAAAAAAAAATACTTCAGTATATCAAATGAGATTCAGCGCTACAAAGAAATAGCTATCAAGCCATGAACGTACCTGGGAGAAACTTAAATACTTATTATTAAGTAAAAGAAGACAATATGAAAGGTCTTTGTATGATTCCACTATGACATTCTATAAAAGTAAGAATTGTGAGACAAAGTATCTGTGTTTCCCAGTGTTTAGAGGGAAGAAAGGGATGAATAGAGCACAGTTTTAAGGTGAAAATGTTCTGTGTGATACTATAATGGTAGGTACACCTGGTTACACATTTATCAAGATCCACATAATATATGACACTATTAATAAACTCTAATTTAAACTATGGACTTGGAAAGCTAATGACATGTTAACCTATGCTCATTGGTCATAACAAATGTATACTATAATGCTGGATATTGATAGTGGGGGAGGTTGTGCATTTGTGGCGATGAGGAATATATGGGAATCCTCTGTAGTTTCTGCTCAATTTTGATGTGAACCTAAAACTTCTCTTAAAAGGTTTTTTTTTTCATAAAAAAATAAGAACAATTGAATGATCGCCATGAGATGATTGAGTAATGAAGAAGTGCATTGGCATTAGAATCACTCCAACTTGGGTTTGAAACTTGGCTTCATCTTTCATAAGTTGTGTGACTTTTGGGTTTAATTTTTCAAATCCCATTTTCCTTCTCCCTAAAATAGGGCTCATAATTCCTTAAGTTATATGCTCTTTGTGAGGTTTCTGTGAGGTGTTATTTGTAAAGGCACTGTATCCTCATCTTTACTTCCTCTTCTTTTCTTGCCCCTACCTCTCTCCTTGCTCCCTCTCACTGGGAATGAACAGCAATGAAGTCAGAAATGGAGGAAAAACTGCAAAAAGAGCCAGACATCCACAATGTCAGTTATGCAGACCAATCCAACTCAGCTTTCTGAGATTAATTCTGATTTGAGGCATCTGGGGCTGTCCTTGTCCCAAGTCCCAACTGATGCTAACCCATCCTTAGCAGATTCCCTGCCTTGTTAATGAGGCTTCTGATTTGCTTCTAGAATGCCAACATTCCCTAAAATTCTCAGCCCCTAGACAGACTCCGGATGTGTGCATTCTTATTGCTGTGCCCTCTTAATTCATATATTCCATCCTCAGTATTAGATTATTGCCTTGTTCCTGCTAGTTTCTTCCAAGGTCTTTAGTCCAGCTTCTGAACTAGGCAAGAGATTGTAATGATTGTGTCTCATTATTAGCATACTTGATATTGATTGTTAAATCCCAACAAAGGGCAATACATATGTGACACATTCAAATTTCCAACCTGTAAGGTCCCCTTAGAAATCCTTTCCTTGTATTTTGTCATTTCCTCTGAACACAACCCTCGAGTCTATGCATCTGTCTTCATTCTGCTTTCTTCTCTCTATATCTGTGTCAAATCTCCCCTGCCTTTCTTTCATAAGGATGCCTGTGATGGCATTTAGAACCTACCTGGATAATCCAGGATTATCTCCTTGTCTCAAGATCCTCAATGTAATCACATTTGCAAAGACTCATTTTCCAAATAAAGTAGCATTCATATGTTCCAGTGATTTGACATGGATATATTTTTTTTGAAGGGCTATTTTTAAGCCTATCACATCGTGTTTACTCTCTTTCCGATGTCAGTGGAAGAGCCATTCTTTACTTGTTGGTCTTTACTCTTGATCTCATCCTGCCTTAGTTCCTTTCCCCTAATGTCAAAGCCTGAGACAAGCACATTATTATTTGGGAGGTGGACCTAGAAAACAGGAGTGGTAAAATGGAAGTGAGGGGGGAAAAAGGAGAAAAGGTCAATTGCTGTATTGCAGCAAACACAATTGAGACTCGATTCTTTTGTGAGGTGACTGGTCATGTCTTTTCCCATTGATTAAAATTGTGCTGCTTGTCATTTGTTATTGATTTTTAAGAATTCTTTGTATATTTTGGATATAAGCACTTTGACAGATTTAAGTATTGAAACTATCTTATTTCACTCTGAGGTCTATCTTTTTACCTACTGTCTGGGCCAAAATGCTCTTCTATCAATATTATTTCTTGGTCATATCACTCAATTTTTCTTAGTAAAGTTTCAATTTTGTCCTATTATATTCACATTACTTTTATTCTTTCAATAAAGACATCTAATTTTCCATTTCCCAAAACATTTTGTTATCAGTGTATCTATTTCAAAGCATTAGGTCCACCTACATTGATTTTCCTGGGGAGTTTCATTAGTAACCTCCTGCTGTTCATATAGAATTATACACAAAAATAGCTCTATAGCTGCTTCTTTTCTTAGTATCCTGAAAATAAGACTTTTTTTTTGGACAGGTTTTTGAATCATATTTCCAGAAAAATGGCCTCACTGCATCTGGCCAGTATATATGCAAACATTCAATTTCATTTAATTTGAGGCAAATATGAATAAGATAGATTGTGTCCTGAAATGGTTCTCCATGCAGGAAAGTGAATAAAACAAATAAACAAATCACAGTGAATCCCAAGATAGGTAGATTTTTAAAAAAGAAAATAAAGGAAAGAAAAGTACCAAGTCCCTAGCACAAAATGTCTCCTAGAATAGTGCCTGAGATGAACCAAAGCTGTAATTGAAATGATTCGTTTTTTTATATCTCGGTGGTGGGTTTTGGAACAGAGCTACAGAGAAGGCGGCTGGCGAAATCAACTTAATGGACAAATGTATTTTCTTGCCCAGGGTTTAGACAGGGATGCAATCAGATAATACAATAACAGAATCAGAGAGGATGGACAGTGGTGGAGTCTTTTGGGGAGTCTATGCTATTTATGGGTATGCTTTAAATTTTACCAGCATTGGTTACAAATGAGGTCACATGTGTATTACCATTCCAAATCCCAACAGCTGCCAGTTACCACTGTTTATTAGCAAAATTCTAGCCTTTAGAATTTGGTCTTTCCCCCCAAGTATTTCTGAGGTTCTCTGGGAGAATGTTCTTAATTCCAACCTCCTTGTGGATTGATTGCTGCTAAGGTGGTGGGAACTCAGACATAATTCTTGACTCTAATTCCTAGTCCCTAAAACCTAACCTGCTTATTCCTTTGCCTCAAATGATTATCACCATGCTACTGATGGTGGGGTTGGACAATTATTCCAAGCTCAAGAGGGTCCCCAGAAAGTTACACCTTTCTGAACTACTTAATCAGGTGATCCAATCACCCTCTTTTGTGTTGCTGAGCTACACTATCATGAACCCTATTTGTCTTCACTGGATCCTTCCCATGCTAGAGTCTGGCAAATATGTTCCACCGCAAATTCAAATTTACACACACACACACATACGCGTGCATACACAGAATGGAGAATGTTTGCATGGTTCTACAGGAAAAATTCCAGTGTCACATAGACCCAGTTACCTTTGAAACTAGAGTAGTTCAAAGTCCAGCTCACTGATTCATACTTCCCACTTTTATGGAGATGGTAAGAAATATATGTATTATCTCCATATATCCCTAAGACAAACTTTAGGCACCCAAGGCATATTTTTAAATGACTGAGTAATGAATGAATTGATTTTCTTCAGTGATTTCAATGTCATTTTTTTTTTTTTTAATCTGGGCTTTTTAGGGATGAACACAGTCTTATAATTTAAAAAAATATATTCATGACATTCAAAACGAGAAAATGTATTTTAGGATCCTGCTGATTTTCCTACATAAAACTCCTTTAAAGGGTACCTGAGTGGCTTAGTTGGTTAAGCATCCAACTATTCATTTTGGCTCAGGTCATTATTTCACGGTCATGAGATCAAGCCTTGCATTGGGCTCCACAACAGCTAGAGCCTGCTTAAAATTCTCTCTATCCTTCCTTCTCTACCCCTCCCCCCTCCACTTGTACTGTCTCTCAAAAAAAAAATTAAAAAAAAATCTCCTTTAAAATTTTATGGTTAGTAGATGCAAAGAGTTGAGTGAAAATGACTACATTACATCTTTGAGGAGCCAATATATGTATTAGACACAAATTTATCCAACTATTTGGCTCAAAACTGGTCATTTCTATGCTAAAACTCCTGTCCTCTGGATTATAACTAAATGATCCAAGATTCAGTCTGTGACCCACCTAGGATGATTAGAGTTTACCTTTCAGGTTTTTGAAAAATTACAAAAAGACACAGAAAAACAGGAGCTTGAAACTGAATCATCATATGGTAGAACTAAGAGCTAAGATCTCTGCAGTTGCCCTTGTGTTTGTCATTATGGTCTTATAGACTTGGTGTTTGCTTTAATTCTAAGATTGACCCCAACATCGTTCTAATAATTTTCTGTTTTACTTAGGCTATCTAGTGTCAATGTCTGTTATTTGCAACCTAAAGAACCTTAACAAATGAATGAATTATATGGCCCTAAATATAAATGACAACATGTGGAAGAGGGATATTTTATTCACTGTAGTAAAATTGGAAGCCAAGTCCTAGAATACAGTTAAGATGGCTTGTCAGGGAGTAATGACTCAATAGAATTGGGTAATCAGGTTTATTGGAAATCCCAATGACTTGGGGGCGCCTGGGTGGCTCAGTTGGTTAAGCAACTGCCTTCAGCTCAGGTCATGATCCCAGAGACCCGGGATGGAGCCCCACATCGGGCTGCCTGCTCGCCTGGTAGCCTGCTTCTCCCTCTCTCACTCCCCCTGCTTGTGTTCCCTCTCTGGCTGTGTTTCTCTCTGTCAAATAAATAAAATCTTTAAAAAAAAAGAAAAAGAAATCCCAATGACTTGATGCTAGAAAATCTAAATCTGAACTATAGCAATGCCTTTGTATGTGGAATTTGGTCAAATTAATGTTAAATTATAAAAATATAAAGATATGTAAAAAGAAATATAAAAATATAAAGTTAACATGTAATTATCAATAATATTAACACTAGTAAATATTATTTTACATTTCTGTAAAGTGGAAATAGTAATACAGTACCTGATCACAGTGCTGTTGTGAGAACTGAATGGCAATGAGATTGAAAGTCATAATGTAGAGTCAGCATCTATGTTTGTGCAGACGTCATTGAAGATAAGGTTGGAAAGACATATTGGAATTATACCTTGGAGAGCCTTACTGCCATCATGAAAAATTGGAAGTTGATTTATTCGGAAACTGGAAGGCATTGAAGGTCTTTAAGAAAAGAAGGGATATGATTGTTGCTGTAATGTTTGAAAATTAATGTAGCAACATGATATAAGATGGACAATTGGGGGATGGTAAATAACAAACTCTCAGGAGATGTTCTAGTTATCCAGATGATGGAAATGAGAACCTCAACTACGCTGGTTGACAGAAGGAACAGAACAGATGGAAGGTATATGAGACACATAACATGCAATATGTTGTTTGTGGGGGTAGGTAAGAAGAAATACATAAATCAGAAATTCTTGAGGTGCCAAGCCTAAAGTCTGGGGATAAAAACAAATATAGTTCAGGATACTAGAGATATGCATGACATATAGTGAAGCAAAATTTAAATTGGTCAGAGGATGACAGAAACCATACTTTGGACATTGACTGTAACATTTTAATATCTTATAAATCTTAGGTTTGAACCATTATTATCTCGGGTGTTAATTTATCAGTACTGGGTTATGAATCTTATCAGTACTGGGTTATAAGTCACTCACCATCTATGTATTAAGCTGATTATACTCCTTCAGAATTGTCTTAAAAGAAATAGTTTGGCTTTTCCTTAGACCTCCCATGCTTTCCTATGTAGAACATAGCCTTAAATTGTGTCAAATTTCTACTTTAACACCATCTACAATTGGTTGAGCAATTCCTTTGTAGCTAGAATACTGCTATTATTCCACATTAATTATCTGACTTTCACAAGTGTACTGTTTACTGTCAACACTATTATTTTTGTTTCAAAAATAAGGTGGCTGAGGCTCCAAGAGGTGGTCATTACTCAACCCTTGGCCGAACTTACTTCTTAGGATTGCCTTCTGTTTGTTTTCTTGCCACAAGAGCAAATCAACATCATGGACATGACTCTTGAGACAAATAAAAAATAGTTTTGAAAAGTTATTTTCTCCTGAAACTTAAATTAGCTTTCCTTGGAAGGTTTACTACCATTAAAGATACCCTACTAAATGTTAAAAGTGATTACTTTGAAATAAAGACAAATTGCAGGTAGGAGCTCTAAAATGTATTTTTATGGCAATGGGTTTCAAGCTTCTTTTATGCCCCAAAACAAGTCTAAATTACAAAGCTCTCAGTGTCGGTTGTTCCCCAAAGAGAAACCGAGGCCGCTCAGGATAATGCAAATCACACAGCGAGGTTTATTTCTAGCTAGCTAGGGTCCAAGCATCTACCCGGCGCAGCGGGTTTCAGCAAGGACCCCGAATGCAAGGGTCTAGGGGTTTATAAGCATTTCAAACAGCAAGCATGAGTCACACAGTAATTTTCTCTGTTAGGTAAGATAACATTTTTAGCCCCCTCCCCAATTCCTGGACTGCTCACACATTCCTGGTACAGGGGCAAGGAAGCAAGATGCACAAATGGTTCCTTGACCTATCTGCCTTCACAGGCCTTGTGAAGGCGTCAATTACCAGGGGGTCTTAGATCTGTAGATGCCTAATTCACCAGGGGGTTATCGAACCTGTCATAGCTGCCCTCAGGCTAATCAGGTCCTAACACTCTAAAACTAAGCAGGTCCTATCATTGGTGGCTCCTTAAAGCAATTGTTCTTTATTGTTGGGGCATGTATGGATAGCACAGGCATACCTGAAAGTGTGTAACAGTGCAAAAACAAAAAGGACCAGTTTGTTTGTTTGTTTGTTTTTCCTGAGAAGTATTTTTAAGTGGTGTGGTGAGCAGATGTCTTACCCCTACTTGATGTCTATGAATAATAAATATATTCTTCATGTGCTAACTCTGTCCCCTTTTCATCCTGAATTTGTAACTATATTGATAAATTTTTAAAAGGCTATTGCTTAAAATTCCTACATTGAAAAAAAAGAAAAAAGCACAAAACAAATGATTCAAATAACAGTCTTCTTAATTATATATTTTATAGTTATGCTCTAGCTGTGAATTATTTTCTTATCCTAGATATCACTTGTCAACAAAACAAGGAAACCGTGGGTAAAACGAAAAAGATGGGCTCTAGAGATAAGTTTAGAGGCATTTGTTAATATCTATGTACCTGGGTGAACTCTGGTAAATTTCTGGCTTTTTCTGAGCCTCAGTTACATTATCAGTAAAAGAAAGATTTTTGAGGATGTATCCCTGACATATATATAGTGAGTATTCTGTAAGCACTGCTTTCTTCCTACCCTTATGCTCCACTAGCCTCAGCCTCCTGTTCTAAGGGGCTTTCTCAGTTCAAGTTTCTTCCCATGTACCACAGGTGTTACTTTCACTCCTGGTTTTTTCTTCTTTCCTCATCTTCTCTTGCCCATATCTGCTTTAGGAAAGATTTTGAAATTATTTAAACTCAATTCTCAAGATATTTGTGACAACCATTTCTCATAACTAGAATATTAAGCAAACAGTAATCTGAAAAAAATGAGAGAGGATCCTGAGGGTAAGGTAAACCTTCCTGAATCCAAAACATTTTCCCATGTAAGCCAGTATCATCCACTGAATACACTGTTAGTAAGGAGAGATGGATACAATTAACAGCAATTCTTTAAAATAAAGGTGTGAACCTAGACATTAGGCAATGCAGGAGTGGCATTGATTGATCATGTCCAAAACAGGATGGAAAGGAAGAACACGTATGAATGTGTAGGACGGATGCAAAAAGGGCATCGTTTAAGCAGTATATTGGGGGATGAATAGGACTTTTCTAGGTATAGGAAAAAAATGTCTCAACTAATTTACCTAAAATTATATTACTTTGTTCCAATTTATGTTTCTACCTGAAAACTCTGGTGTAGGAATGTTCTGCAGTCTTTATACAGAAGTCTTAATGTTGTTAGTTTATAAAAGCTGACAGACCACAGCTAGCTAATAATTTGAGTCATGACGCTATTCCCATAATGAATGATTCACCCAGAAAAAAAAATGTGAAATTAAATTGTCTTGAAGTCATTTTACTGGAATTACTTTATTTCTCAGAATTTTTTAGACCAATATATATCTCAAAGAGAAATCATACAGAATATGGATAATTTGGTAACTTGCTGTGAGTTACATATTTCTATTTAATTTTTTATATTAAAATATACAATGTACTTGGAGTTGAAAGTGATTCAAATTTTAATCAGATAAGTAAATGAAAGATGACAAATTTTGATATTGTATTAGTGTATTTACTGACATGGATGGTCACAATGAATGACATATATAAAATCGCTATAAAATGCATATTTATTTATTTATTTATTTATTTATTTAAAATGTTTATTTATTTAATAAAATAAGCAGGGGGAGTGAGAGAGGGAGAGGCAGGTTTCCCACTAAGGAGGGAACCTGATGTGGGGCTCAATCCTGGAACTCCAGGATCATGACCTGAGCTGAAGGCAGATGCTTAATGACTGAGCCACTCAGGTGCCCCTATAAAATGCATATTTATATATAGCAGCTACCTGTACAATATAACTCTATATAGTGTACCAAGTACAATCTCTTCTTCTGGAGGCTTTTATATATATATTTAAGTACAAAAATCTTAGATAGAGCATTCAGTGAATTTTACAAAATGACCAACTGATCAGAGACCATCTGATTCAAGATACAGAACATTAACAGCCCAGAAACAATCCTCATGGTCCTTTACAGGCATTAACCCCCATAAAGAAAATTGCAATTAAATTATCAAGATTTCCATCACCATAAATTAATCATGTCTGTCTTAGAAATTTTTTAAAAAAATTTATTTATTTATTTGAGAGAGAGACAGAGAGAGCTGAGCAGGGGAGGGGCAGAGGGACAAGCAGAGTCCCTGCTGAGTACACAGCTGGTTGGTGGCTGGGCCCTGGCTGGATCCCAGAACCCTGAGAGGATGACCTGAACTAAAGGTAGACCCTTAGCCGATTGAGCCACCCAGGTACTCCTGTTCTAGAAATTTTTGGAAAGGAAATCATATTGTATATATTCTTTTGTTTTTAGTATCTTTCGCTCGACATAATGTATGTTGTTAACTATAACAGTGATATACAGATACATATTATATAGAATATGTTTCAGTGAAGGGAATATTCTTTTTAATGACTATACGCTTTCTTTTTTTTCCTTTTATTTTAAGATTTTATTTATTTGAGAGAGTGTGTGAGAGAGAAAGAAGGAGAGAGAGCTCAGGAGCAGGGGGAGGGTGAAAAGCTGGACCCCCAAAATTGGGGTTCTAACGCGTTCGCGTTCGGGTGGTCGCGCAAAGACCCAGACTCCAGACCAGTAGATGCAAAAGCAAGAGGATTTTTATTAGGCTTTTGCGCAAACGGGCTCCCCGTCACCAGAGGCGGAGAGAAGCCCCGAGCAGCAGTCACAGGCATTTTTAAAGGCAAAAATCACTTTGGCTTGATTGGCTAGTTTAAAAGTTACCATGGGTGCTCATTGGGTCTTTTTAGAGGGGAAGTGGCTGCCCCAGGCGGGGGTTGTAAGCAGTTTCTTTTCTTGGGAAACCGAAACTTTTGGGTAATTGAAATTTACAGAATGTTAGCCACTAATCGGGGGGGGGGGGGGGGGTGCATCTGGTGCTAGTTCCTGAAACTTTGGCCTAGTTCCCTGTTCCCGTGCGCGGGTTTTTCTTATCATTGGGTATTAGCAAGCAAAGCTGATGTGTACAAAAGCAAGAGATATGTAATTAGCTCTTTGCCACACTCTATACTAACCGCTGGGATTGGGGTCTCTCAGGTTTTTCAAGGGGTAAAGGGAGAAGCCGACTCCTGGCTGAATAGGGAGCCCAATGTGGGGCTTGATCCCAGGACCCTGAGATCATGACCTGAGCTGAAGTTAGATGCTAAACTGACTGAGCCACACAGGTGCTCAATGACTATATGATTCCCACAGATGTGAATGAATATTTGAGATTTTGATCCCCATTTTTGATAATTATGAATAATGCTTCTGTATACACTCTTCACGTAATGGTTAAAAAGAATGGAATCTGGAGTCCTATGGCTTAACTTTAAACCCTAATTTCAAAACATATTAACTGTGATTTTGAACAAGTTATTTAGCTATATTTGCCTCGTTTCTTCATCTGTATAATAGGTAGTTACTCCCACTATTGGTTAATCTCTTCATTGCCGGGATGGTGATGGAGTCTGCGATAAGAGGAGACCAGACGCAAAGAGTGGTGTGGGGATTTCCTGAAAACTGTGTCTTCAGGGGTCTTTATTTAAAGCTTTTTAGTTACAGATCATCTCCAGGGAAGGGTGCAAACAGTTGGTTCTGTCTGTCTTTGCTTCTGTCTCTCTTTTGCAGGCTTTTTGCCTTTGTCTCTCATGCCCAGTCTTTTATTATTCAAAAGTGAGGAAGTTGGGGGATGCAGTTAAAGTTAAACCAAGTGATTCACAGCAGGCAGAGTCAAGCCTTTCTAAGAAACTGGCCTTTACCATTAAAAGGGAAGTTTGTGAATAGACTCAGTTTGATAGTTGGGCCGGAAGTAAAGATGGTGTTGATGACTCGACAATAGCATAACTCCAGATTCTTGGCCAGGGAAAGCAGGGAGGGACTTTCATTCACATTCACAGGTACCTCCACCAAAGTTTCCCTTGGCTCGGGCCTGGCGGGAGGGGCAGGGGCGGATAAGGCACGACCCTGACACTTCATTATGTTAAAGAATACAAAGTCCCTGAAATGGGGCCTAGCACATAGTAAGAACTCAGTATCTATGTTTGTTTTTCAGTTACTTCTTATTCTTTTTTTTTTCTCTTTGCCTTGAATTGTATTATCAGTGTTGCCATTTCTATATAAGCCATTTTAATTTCTGTAGTACATTTTTGTCTGCTCCTTTTCTTTCACCAATTATGTGTTAATCTTTTAAAATGTTGCTGGAATATCTAGATGTGGAATTCTTTTGGAAGTATAAGCTTTTTGAATTCTTGAATGTAAAAAAAAAAATGTCTCTATAGTCAATGCCATCATATTCTAAGGTAGTTTGACTAGATGTACATTTCTAAGTTCTAACGAGCATTTTCCTTCAGAGCTTTGTTATCCTTTAGTTAATTACCTGGTGTTGTGTCCCAAGCTCAGTCTTTCTCCAGTAGCCCTCTAGCTCTTTACTTAGTCCTATTCCAGAGTTGGTCCAGACCCGGCAGGGGAGCCTGTTTCACGGCAGAGAATTGCTGTTGTCTCAGCTCTTTGGGCTTCCATTTTCAGTTAGGTCTGTCCACCAAGTCCCTGTTGCATGGTAACACACTTTTACTTCCTGCAGTGCTATGAATTTCATTTTATGCTTTATTTTGTTATTTTAGGATGTTTTGAGAGAAAGGCAGGATAATATCTTGAACAGGAAATAGGATTTTTTTTTGGACATAGACATAGTCCTTAAAATTTTACTTATTTGATCCCTTATTATTTAATACTGGGAACAATGTGGCTTTTTATTCAGAGACCTATGCTCACACTCTTCACTGCCTCCGTAAGTTACAGCCATGCTCACAAGCAAGTAACAGACCCCTCTTAGTTCTGGTATCCTCTCTCTAATGCTAACTACTTATCATGTGGTGGTAGCACATGTATAGAGAAAAGCGGTCAGTTAATTCAACACCAGTCATATGCTTCTCTACAAGCCTTGTGGGAAATGGGGCCAGGGTTGGAAAGTGATATTCAGGGCCTTGAAAGCTTGGGATTCTAATTCTAGGTAGCAAGCCCTTGTCTTGGTGAGTAAACTTGGATATGTGGCTCCAAGTTTTTGAGCCCCACATTCATTTTTAAAATAAAGGACGGTGGGTATAATAATTAAAATCTCACAAAATCTAGGGACACCTGATTGGCTCAGTTGTTAAGCAGCTGTCTTCGGCTCAGGTCATGATCCCGGAGTCCTGGGACCCAGTCCTGCATCAGGCTCCCTGCTCAGCAAGAAGCCTGCTTCTCCCTCTCTCACTTTCCCTGCTTGTGTTCTCTTGCTTGCTGTGTTTCTCTCTGTTAAATAAATAACATCTTTTAAAAAAAAAAAAATCCCACAAAACCATTAAAATACCTTGTACATTTAGAAGTCTATGCTTCTGGGCACCTGGGTGGCTCAGTGGGTTAAAGCCTCTGCTTTCAGCTCGGGCACGATCTCAGGGTCTTGAGATCGAGGCCTGTGTCAGGATCTCTA
>PITA01010563.1:15975-71280 GCA_004023965.1 Spilogale gracilis
GGAAAATGTATCTTTAAAGAAGACATTATTTTTGGCAATGAAGTTGACCGGTTCTTTTGGAATGAATTTAGCTTTGATCTATTTATTTTGGCAGAACTATCAGGAAGTGTATTCAGTGGAAAGAGGGACTGTTAAATGTCTGGACAGAGGCCATTTTGCATATTTATCTGTCATGCCCTGGGGGAGCCTGAGGCCTCTGTCTTGTTTAATTCCCCTGCTGGGCCAGTTCAGGGCTGACCCTTCCCTCTCTTTCCTCCCTTGATATTCATGCACATTTTTGTGAGATTCTAAAGACTGATTTCAGAGAGATTGTTATGAATACAGTTATTGTTTATATTCTCAACCATTTATGCTTTTTTTTTTTTAAAGATTGTATTTATTTATTTGACAGAGAGAAACACAGCCAGAGAGGGAACACAAGCAGGGGGAGTGAGAGAGGGAGAAGCAGGCTTCCCGCCGAGCAGAGAGCCCAGCGCTGGGCTGTTCCAGGGGCTCACAGATCATGACCTGAGTGGGAGGCAGATGCTTAAGGACTGAGCCACCCAGGCACTCCACAACCATTTATGTTTCTTAAAGAATTTTCATTGCTTCTTTGAATAGGTAGGTATTGAGCTCTCCCTTATACATCTCAGTGGAACTAAAAAGGATCTCCCCACCTGCATTTTATTGCAAAGACAAAGAGCACAGGTCACACTCCTGTGGCCATTCTTCCATTGGTTGTTTCATTTTTCCTGCTCTAGGACACTTTAGAAATACCTTCACTTAATTCATATTCTGAGCCCACTAATTCTGTCACCTGGGCCTATGTTTAATTTTTGAGTGTACTTTACAGTGCCATGTGTTCCCCCTGAGATCTACTATAGTATTATTCCTTTATGCTTTTTTAAAATTAGAAAAATATCACATTTATTAGGCACTAGACACTGGGCATGGTTGACAAGACTGAATGCGTGCTTGCCCCTGCAGAGCTTAGAGATTAACAAAAACACATGAATAAAGAATTAGACATGCATGGGTATATTTATAGATTTTGAGCAGAGAGGGAAAAGAACTGGCTTCTGGGAAAGAGAATACCTGGGGAATGACTTTGTTGTATAGTCAGGGAGTCAGGAAAGTCTTCTCTGGAGGTGATACATAATAGGGGACCTGGAAGATGAGAAAAGTAAGGTGAGATTTGGGACAGAGCATTCTGTAGGGGGAGGTGCTTCTTAAATGTTTTTTGGGCTGGGGAATAATCCTTATCCTTTTCAATTTGCTCTAATACTTAGGAAAATGCTCTGACAAGTCCAGATGGAGATTTTTAGTTGACGGTGGGGGGAATGTGAGGAAGCTACAAATCATACTTGCCCTGCATGGTGACATTGCAGAGAGATTTCTGAGACTATGAAATAAGTTGAGGGGAGTGAAGATGAAGGAAAGCAGAGGAGAGAAAGATGGGAGGAGGGTCTGAGGCTGGAGTACCAATCAGTGATGGAATGCTAGAAAAAGTACAGAGAGCAGCAGATGGCAAAATTCCTAATGGAGGAGGCACAATGATGACTGATGTTGACTGTAAAATTGTCTTTTGTCTTTTGATGTGATTATTCTCTTACATATATCAGCGTTCTACAAAAAACTGTCAAGACACATTTACCTTAGGTATAGTGGTACTTTGGGAAGAATAAGAGAGTTCCTGTGACAAGCCTAGGAACTTGGGTGATCATAGAAGCCAGGTAATAGTGGAAGTTCAGGTTGCTGCTGGAAACAGGAGCAACTGAAAACCCCACTGATGTTATCCCTACATTTAACTGGGTGCGATCTGAGGATATATATTCAGATACTCAAGAAGAGGTTGCTCCAGGAAGCCTGGAGAATTTGGGACTACATAGCCCATAAATGACTTTGGGAATGATTTTGCCTCCAGGGCACATTGGGCAATTTCTGGAGACATTTTTGATTATTACCAACTTGGGAGGTGAGTGTTACTGGCATTTACTGGTTATAGGCCACGGATGCTGCTAAACCTACAATGCACAGGAAAGCCCACCCTCCTCTCTCCACCCAACAAGGAGTTATCTGTCCCAGAACATCAGTAGTGCTGAGATTGAGAACTCTGATGTAGACTGAAGGCATTTCGGTCACACCTATCTCCTAGTTGTTAAAAATGTTAGTTAAAAAAAATTAGTCCCGGGGCACCTGGGTGGCTCAATTGGTTAAGTGACTGCCTTCAGCTCAGGTCATGATCCTGGAGACCCAGGATCCAACCCCACATCGGGCTCCCTGCTCGGCGGGAAGCCTGCTTCTCCCTCTCTCACTCCCCCTGCTTGTGTTCCCTCTCTGGCTGTGTTTCTCTCTGTCAAATAAATAAAATCTTAAAAAAAAAAAATTAGTCCCAAATAATTTATGTGATATGTATGTTAGGTCCCTCTGTGATGCAATTTACTTCCCATGATATCTAAACAAAACCATGCAGAAACTAATTTTTTTTTTCATTCAAAAGCTTTCTTTGCAGCCAGAGCCAGGGCTGCAACAGGTAGACCAATGTGATCCTAGTAGGTCTAAACAAGAGAGCATGGGCATTTAAATGGAGCTTATTCCTACATATATAAATTATTTCAAAGTTGCAGTTTCATTGATAGCATATTCACATAGTCCATAAGAAATGACATAAGCTGAAGTTTGGAAGATGAGCATGCATCACCTCTATGAAGAAGGGCATGGGGGCACATGGCATTTGCATCATTAAGGAAGTAGTGTGATGCATATATTGGATAAGAGAGACGAGAAAGGATACTAGTGAGGGTGCTGTAGTGGTAGATTTGGTTAACTTTGATAAAAGTCCTGCAGGTATGAATGAAGAAGAATCTGGAACAATGCTGGTGCTCAAATACTATCTCTTGAATGAATAAATAAGAGGAATGGATATGATGAATAGGGTTTGGAGCAGGACAAAAACTCTGAGGTGACCCTAGGGTTTCTGAAATGGAGTATTAGGTCAATGGCTGTGTCTAGCATGCAGATATGAAAGAGCAGATTTACAAGAAGGATGTGGAAGATTAGAGCGGAAGTGAAGAAGGAAAGTCAAAGATACCTACCAGCTATCCATGTGGAAATGTATGACGGTCAAGTGTACCTGAGAGTCTGGAGTTCTGGAGAGAATTCCAGGTTAGAGCTAGAGATTGGAAATGATTTGCAGGATAGGTAATGACTTGACTGTGGACTAGATAGCCATTTTACTGAATCTCCAGTTCAACTAACAGAAACATCAAGCCATTGATATTCATTAAGCCAGTGCATTCATGCACAACGACAAGATAATTTAAATAATTGCTTTTGTTTACTATTACCTCAGATGTTTTGAAAAGTATTGAATACAAAAGCCATTCTCCTCGGAAGCAGGTGTCTCAGAAAGGCAACAAACTTGTTATGACCATGCTGCCAATACTCACATTTTTAGACTTCCTTTTCAGGAAGTACCTAGAAATTTTTCTAAGAAGCTCACCTTTTCAAAAATGCATTTAAATACATACACTTTTTGAAAACTACAAAATAAAAATAGTAACAATAACAACTAATGTTGATTGAGTACAAACTACATGTAGTAAGTGTTGCGCTAAGTACTTAAGGAATATTATCATATTTAGTCTTCATAAAGCTCTAGTTCGCTAAGTATATTTAATATTCTTTTAGTTGAGAAAACAGGCTTAGAGAAGTTAAAATAAGTTGCCCGAGGCCACAGTCTGCCTGACTCTCAGAGCAGTCTTTTGAATAGCCGGAGTAATAATAATTTGATCTTAAAATATAAGTACAGAATAGTGAAACTAATTTCTTAGGGTATCCCCCCTGAAGACCCCTCTCCCCCCTCAATAAACAAAGAAATTCCAAAAGTGACTGAAGTGTGTACCTATTAAAAGATTATTTTAAGGAATAATCTCCAATTAGGTACTATTTGGCTTGTGCAATGTTTGGTTAATAATTTAAGCTATTTTATAGTAACCCCACTTTGTTGTTCTAATCATAGGAGGAAAAGCAAAGCTGAATAATGACTCTTCTATTCATTTGAAATTTAATGACAAATCACTTTCATTTTTTCATTTTCCAGATTTATTCCATTTGTCCTGTCTAGATAACATGGACCTGAGGCAAGTGACTGGGCTTTTAATCCTTTTACAGCCCCGGAATCCTGCACAATATTTTGTATAGAAGAGAATCAGTTAAAACTTGTTAGGGTAGATGAATAAAATTAAAATATTCAGTATTTACAAACATACAATAAACACATACTCCAGGAATGAATCCATACATATAGCTTTCATCTACTCTAATTTCCTCCATAAGTAAATTTTCCAATAGTTATCAAGAAGTTATTTTCAAATATTAGTAAATATCAATTATTAAAGTAATAGCTTCCAAAATCTGTGATTGTATTAAAAAGTAGAGCTACAGAAGGTTTTTGACGGTTCCTTTGATATTAAGTGGTAATATCTTGCTTTTTACTGGATAAACAAATGTTAGAGGAGAAGGTTCATCTCTCTTTTTCTTCCCCCTGCCTTAGGGAGAGGGAGTTATATGAAGAGAGAAGGAAAGAATATCAGTTAAAACAAACAAGCAAAGAAACAATTCTATCTTCTTCATCCCAAAAAAACTATCTTCAGTGACATCTTTCTTGTTAAATTCATGAACAAGGAGACACTTAATATGCAGATTGCCTAAAGAGTCAACGTATTTTTTTTTAAATCTTGGAAATATCTGTGGACATTTCTTTGAGTGATTATCAAAATCTGCATAACCTCTATTTTTTAGGTGTTTAAGGATGAAGGTAAGCAATTGTTGGGAGCTCACCACTAGCTATTTATTTTTACTGAATATATTCATTATTAATCACCTTAGCTTCCTAATGGGTGAAATCATAATTAGGAATGTTATAGAGTCCCTTTAGCGATTGAGTTATGCCTAACACATTCAACAAAAGACCCACTTTATCTATCATGGACTCCAAATGAGTCATGTTTTAGTGATATTATTAAAATTCTGGACACTGTTTAAGCAATGGCAATATAAAGGATTATTAGAGCATCTTAGCAAATACCCTGTTGACTTTTTCTATAACCCTGAACAACGGGCGCATTAATTCTGGCTGCTTGTATTTAGTGTAATTCAGAAGAATATCAGTAGATCGTGGAATAGAATATTCACTCTTCTTACTGTTACTGATCTTTCATAACTGGAAGTGAGATTATCTGTGTTTTGTAAAGATTGTTTAATATGTTTGTACAATATGAATTATAATTGAAAATTGTTTATGTAAAATTTTACAAAGTATAATTTGATAAAAATATGATACAAGTAGCCAGTCATATTGCAAATATGGAAGCAACTGTATTTTTTAGGGGTTAGTGCATATTTACAACTTAAAGCTCAGTCATGAGACATCAGGAAAACCACACAGAGTAACTGGTTAACACTCCTTAAAATGTGTAGTTTCTTAGGCACCGTTGCTTAAATGATTATAGTGTAGGGACGTGGAGTCAAACTCAGATGTCATTTGAGAAGGAAAGGAAATGTGAACTGGGGTAAATCAGAGAGGGAGACAAAACAGGAGAGACTGTGGACTATGAGAAACAAACTGAGGGTTTAAGAAAGGAGGGGGTATGGGGAAGGGTGAGCCTGGTGGTGGGGATTAAGGAGGATGAGTATTGCATGGAGCACTGGGTGTGGGGCATATACAATGAAACTTGGAACACTGAAAAAAATAAATTATTTAAAAAATCCGATAGCAACTAATTTAAAATATGCATAAAATCTATGGGGCTGCCAGAGCAGAAAAAAGAAGAATGTGGAATTCCATCTACACACTTCAAATGGTAAAACTCGGAAGCACTGCAATAACTATTCAAGGAAATGTTTTTGTACGGTCTTCAGAGATAGATTAGAAGACAATACAATGTCTTAGAGAGCCAGTGAAATGCAAAATCAGAAAATAATTGGTTAAAACTAACTGAATAGTGAAAGATTCAAGTCAGATGGACCAATTAGACTAATCTATAATCTAGGGAAGGAGGAATGTAAGACCAAACACCCTTACAAGTACAGTTAGCATAGAAGCTTGAGGATTTTCCAGTTTCTCCCGGAGGAAAGAAGAAAACAAAGGGAAAGGGAGAAGAGGAAAGGGGAGGGGAGGAAATCCACTTGCCCAGAGTTCCTGACACATTTCCTTAGTCAATATAGAATCTCATTGTTCAGACATGCAAATCCCAGTTTGCTTGGGGAAGAAGATCAGTTTCTTTGTTGGGTAAATATCTTTTATCAAGGATAACAATTTACTTCATATGATTAAGCAAATTGAATATACGGTATTAGGAATTTTATGTTATTTTAAGAAAAAAGTTCTGTGTTTTTTTGGCAAATTAAAGTACTTGTACTGCTTTTTTAAAATTTTTATTATACTATAATATCTAACCTGTAATTTCAATTTAAAATATTTAAAGGATTCATTTTAGATTGAAGTTTTAACTTCAAGGTAAGAATATCATTCTGTTGTTTGAAAACTATGAGAATGATTTAAAAACTTTCAGTGTTTACTATATTGAGAAGTGTAACTTACTCTGTGTAAAGGAATTACTTAAGAGTTTGTGAGATTCTTGGGGCACCTGGGTGGCTCAGTCCTTAAGCATCTGCCTTTGTCTCAGATCATGATCCTGGAGTTCGGGGATCCAATCCTGCATTGGGTTCGGTAAGAAGCCTGCTTCTCCTTCTCTCACTCCTCCTGCCCCACTTGTGTTCCCTCTCTCACTGTGTTTCTTTCTGTCAAATAAATAAAATATTAAAAAAAAAAAAGAATTTGTGAGATTCTTGCTTGTTAGAAGAGTTTTTGCCACTCTTATTTTATGCACCTAAGAACATAAGACCTCTAGGCACACAAGATCCACCCACACATCCTGAGGTCCAAGGACATAAATTTGGTAATCTTTACACACCAATATTTTTTACATCTCCATTTAGAATGCTTGCAGTGAGATAGTTAAACTTTGAATAAAAATTGAATATTTAAAATGATAAAGGCAGGGGTGCCTGTGTGACTCAGGTGGTTAAGCATCTGATTCTTGATCTAGCTCAGGTCTTGATGACTTCAAGCTCTGCATTGTACTCTGCACTAGACACGGAAGCCACGTTAAAAAACAATTTTTAAATGATAAATGCAGATTAAATGTTTTGGGAAAACTAAGTAAAATCAGAAATTGGGCAAAATATTAATCAAAAGCTACTTTTAAAGTGGTTGTTAAATATTTACTGGATTTATAACTAGAGAATAAGGTTGCGAATTAATTTAAAAAGTTTAATGAGTGACTGGGTCTAATAGGGACCAAAAGTAATTTCCCACTTGAAACAACTAAAAAAACAGGCAAACAATATGAAACAGTAGTTCTCAAGAAATTGGGCACGAGGAACGAAGGACAAGTGACCACTGAGAGGTGGGAAACAAAGAAGGTAAGCCCTTTGATTACTCCAGGTTACTTCCAGAAGGAAGTTTCCAGGCTGCAGGACAGAAAGCTCATCCCACCATCTCCCCAGGTTAAGGAGGCACAGTGGGAGCCCAGAGAGGCCAGAGCAGTGACATTTTGCAGGTCAGAATACCTGAGAGAAGATTGCTGCTGCCCAGGGAAACAACCAGTGCCCTGCAGAGAGACTCCCTGGAGTTTTCAGTGGAGATTGACTAGCACACTTGTGTGAGGAAGCTATTTTAGGTGGATAAACAGCCATCTATCTAAAAGAGTTAGAGGGAATACTGCTCAGAGCTCACACAGGTCCAGAACAGTGCTGTTCCAAACAGCCAGAGTGGAAAACCTCACAATTCACAAGGCAGGAATAGATTACTAACAAGGTTCTTGCATTGTTAGTGGAAGGAAATTAATCCTGCCAAATAGATCTTATAGCAGACCTTAAGGGATTGGATCGTTTCTAAGTAACCTAGTGGCTTCCTGGTCTTGGAGTGGTCTTGGAGTACAAACATACTCAACATCCTAAGGACAGAATTCAGTTTCTTGTATCTAATTAAAAATAATCACACATGCAAACAAGCAGGAAAATACTAACCATAATGAGAGAAAAACTCAATCAAAACTGATCTAGAATGACATAGATAAATTATTAGATGACATTCATGAGAATTAAAATTGCTTCCTGATAAAAATCTTAGAAATTAAAATTGAAGAGAATCTTCTCATCTTGATAAAGAACATGTTTGAGAAATCTATGGTTAATAACCTAATTTAAAAGTGTACAGCAGATTTGAACTGATACTTCACCAAAAATGAGATATGGATGGGCAAAGAGGTGCATGAAAGGTTATAGGGAAATGCAAACAGAAACCACAAAGAGAAACTCCTTGTGCTTACTGGAATTAGAATTAGTTACCATTTAAAGTATCGACCTACCACGTGTCAGTAGGGGTGTGAAGCAACTAGATCTCTTGTATATGACTTATGGTAATATGAAATAGTACAACCACCTTGGAAAACAATTTGGCAGTTTTATAAAAAATTAAAACTTTACTTAACCACATGACCCTGCTGTTATACTTTTAGGCACCTACACAAAAGAAATGAAAGCATATGTACATGCAAAGTCTTGTACACTATGTTTATTTTATCTTTATTTGCAGTAGCCAAAATCTGGAAAGAATCCAAAAGTCCTTCAACAGGCAAATTCATAAGCCAGTTTTGGTATATATTCATACAACATAACACTACTCAGAAATGCAAAGAAATGAACTTTTAATACAAAATGACCTGCACAGGGGTGCCTGGGTGGCTCAGTTGTTAAGCGTCTGCCTTCGGCTCACGTTGTGATCCTGGAGTCCTGGGATCGAGCCCCGCTTTGAGCCCCCCTGTTGGGCTTCCTGCTGGCGGAAGCCTGCTTCTCCCTCTCTCACTCACCCTGCTTGTGTTCCCTCTCTTCCTGTGTTTCTCTCTGTGAAATAAATAATAATCTTTTAAAAAAAACTGTACAAATCTCAAAATTATTCTAAATGAAAGAAGCCAGATACCTCCCCATCTTGAAAATAAAAGAACAATAAAATATTCTATATTATTCCATTCATATAAAATTTGAGAAATATTGCAGAGTAGTAACTGGAGGGGGTGGATGGCTTACAAATTGTCTCTGTTGAATTAGTGTTATCAAATATGGAGTAGGGGCCTTGCAATCAGGTTAATTCAGTGAAGGATGTTTCCTCCTTTTGAAATGGGAATAAAGCTTGTTGTAATAATTCATTAATATAATCCATGCAAAGCACTTCACCGTTGCTTAGAACATAGTGAGCACCCAATAAATATTAGCTGTTAGAAATAGTATGGAGGCAACAGGGCACAGTGGAGAGTCACTAAATTATGAAACATAAGATGAGTTACTAATGCTCAAAGTATAGAAATTTGGGGAAAACTCTTATACCACTCAAGGTTCCTTCACTTAATCTGTAAAATGGATTTAATACAATATCTGACTGGGAGCCAGATCAGTTGGATATATTGAGGGCCTCTCCAGGTCTAGATTTTATTCTACCAAAAGAGGACTCCAAAAAACAAAAAGTCCTGAGGGATTGGATAGAAACATATTTGGAAAAGCTACGTGAAAATGACATTCACAAGGTATATTTTAGATGTGTTGATCCTGATGTGTTGTGACGTGCTGCTTGTCCCCCAAATAATTCTTTTTGAAACATTTTGTAATAAGATAGAGTCACAGCCAGATAGCATGAGTGGCACATTCATGGTGCACGGAACTAAAAGAAGAAAAGTAATGAGTTGAAGAGAACTGCTAAGCAGATTGAGGACAGAGGTTGCTGATCCATTTCTGATTCCAATTAACCTTAATTTGTTTAGAGGCTCAGCAGCATCAAATGAATCTAACTGGCCAATTAGCAGACCAGCAACATGAGTTCAGCTCACCAAAAGCTGTTTATCAGCTGGACATGATGAGGGCAAAATTCTGCTAATTTTTTGATAAGTGTCAGGGCACGACTCTATCTTGTAGCACTCCTTAACTTGGGAGATATAGAACGTACATGTTCTGAGATACTCAGTGTAGAGTTTGCCGGAGGAGTGACCTGCACTTCATTTGGGGATTTTATTAGCAAGTACAACTACAGCTATTTACAATAGAATATTAATAAGACTATTGCCTGAACCCATGAGGTTTCAGCTGTGATTAATTCTTTGCCACGTACACTTCTTATCAAGGACTCAGTGTTCAACAGATGCTAATGAAGATATTTCTTTCTTCTGTAAACTTTAGCAAGAATTTCCTTAGTGTGTACTCATTGATTTTGCCAAAAGTCCATTCTACCTATTATGGTAAAAATATGATATGTCCTATTTTAAGAACAGGATTTTTAAACCCAGATCTGCTACCAAACTTGTTGAAGATAGCATCATTTCATTCCTGGACAGCCATCATCTGATCTCTTGTTAAAAGTGAAATCTTTTGGCCCTATCAGAACAATCTATTTCATAACATGACCAGTTACAAAACTTCAATTTGACCTGTCCAAAATTATTAAATATATAAATTATATTTGCAACATACTGTTGATCCAATGGAAATTATGTAGCAAGAGGACTTGGTTTCTTATTAGGACAGGAAAGGACCTGGTGAGGTCTTAAAATGAGAATGGGAAGCAGAAACTCATTCTAGCTCTGATAATGACTTGATATGTAGCCTCTGGCAACTCATTTAATTTCAGGGAGCCTCCAGTTTTGTCACGGTGATAATAATGTATGCCTACTTCCCAAATGCGTTGTGGGGATTAATTATTCAATGTTTACCAAGTGCTTTGAAGATGCAGACAATACTAGATGCTAAGTTTATTACTTGGAATAGGATGTATCAGGAAACAGCACTCTTTTTCACCAGCTAGTGCTGGAATGCAGTGAGGGGAGCTTAAAGCAAGAACAGCTGCATGTGTAAGAGAAATGAAGATGAAACAGCCATTTCTCAATGAATCAGAATTTCGTTCCTGCCCTTTGCTTTTGAAGAAACGTGTTTGACAGCTAAGCAAACAGGAATGTACTTAAAAGTTATGTCTGGAAAATATCTCCAGGGCCAAAGCAATGTCAGTATGATTTTCTACCACACCTACATCAATGGCACTATGAGAGTTCATATTCTTAATAATGGTTTTCAGATAACAGGAACTTCCTACTATAAAGAAAGGTTTATGCCTAAAGCATTTTTTTAAAAATAATGATCTGAGCAAATTTAACTCGTTGCTTTTAGTGTAGTTTTAAATTAAGAAATAGAAATAATTAAAATTTATGGTTTCTAATAGGGGAAGAAAACAAAAAAGATTTTCTAGCTAATTGTAAACAGAAAATCATATTGACTGGTTTCACTTTCTCATGCCCATCTATTTCCCAAGTATTGAAATATGCAAGGAATTTACTCTAATTAGTAAGTTTGAGTGTTATGAAAGCTGTCTATTCTATCAGAAGGATTCTGCAGGAGGCAAAAGTAAAGGTTAGTAACTGTTCATTTGGTTAATGCAGAACTAAGGCAGTACTCTCTTTTAAATATTGTGAGCTACTAACCACAGATTGAGAGACCAAAGACCTTCAAAAGTGCGCATTTCTAATACAAATGAATTCTGTACTGCTACTAGAAAAAAATCATAGAACTATAGAAAAATAAAGTTATTATTTTTTTCTTTTTAAAATATTTTATTTATTTGACAGAGAGAAACACAGCCAGAGAGGGAACACAAGCAGGGGGCTGAGAGAGGGAAAAGCAGGCTTCCCACTGAGCAGGGACCCTGATGTGGGACTCGATCCCAGGTCTCTGGGATCTTGCCCTGAGCTGAAGGCAGTGGCTTAACCAACTGAGCCACCCAGGTGACCCGAAAGTTACTAATTTTAAATTATGCAGGGCAAGAAACAAAGGCCCCACAGTTGACATGGTTAGACCAAGTTTTCATTGCTAGTTGAGAGCTGAACAAATATCCTGATATATATCATATTTCTCCTCCACTCTGAACCCAATTAATTGTGTTCTAATGGCTAAAAATAACAAAAAAAAAAATATAGCACAAGGAATTTACCTGTATGTGTGTGCCCAGAGGATGGTCTTAGTCCAATGGGAACACCATGAGGTTTTGCCAAACCATTATTCATAGAAAGCTGAACACATTTGTTCTTCTACAGAAGCTTCCTGTACCCGAATCCCAAGAACTAAATGTAACTTGTAATGTTTATTGGTCTGGGTGGTGTGTTTAAGATATTTGGTTCCCAGCTAAGGACTAAGTCAACCATGCCAAGATATTATGGCAAATACACTTTGTCATTTAACTACCCTTTCCTTCTATCTAATTTTGATCCAATTTTTAGTCCTCACTTTCTACCGACCCAGTTGATCTATACATTTCTCTATGCTTTCTTCATTCCCTGGCAACATTGTTGAAGGTAAAATCTAAACCATTTCAGATAAAGCCCTTTTTTTTTTAATTCTTCTCCTTCTTCTTTACCTCTCATAGTGATATGAAGTAAAGGATTAAGAAAAGAAGAAGGCAACAAGATGAATAGATGAAAATCAAACAAGAGGAGGACATTCTGGAAGGATGTAAGCCTTCCATATTCTTTCCCTTTGAATTAAGGATCTATTAGTGTAATAAAAATAGGTCATCACTAACTTTTATGAAATGACACTCATTCTGCTAAACTATTTATATATCATTTAACCCTATAATACTATTTTTTCCCCAAATTACTTACTCAAGATCAAAAACAAGTGTGAGAATTATAATATTAAATGTGACTTACTGGCTATAACTAATTTGGTATAGGATTCACTGAGATTAATTTATTAAAATTGAAAAGGAATGTTAGCAACTCTGAAACAAAGATGTGTGAAGGGAAGTATGAGCAATGATAATCCATCACAACATACACTCCTTGACTATGTACCCAAAAAATAAAATAAAAACTAAGAAACATTCCAAACTTATGGATAGGAAGAACAAATATATTGTTAAAATATCTATATTACCCAAAGAAATCTATAGATTTAATGCAATCTCCATCAAAATGCCAATAGCAATTTTCGAAGAACTAGAACAAATAGTTGTAAAGTTTGAATGGAACCACAAAAGACTCCAAATAACCAACCAGTCTTGAAAAAGAAAAACAAAACTGGAGATATCACAATCCCAGATTTCAAGATATACTACAAAGTCGTAGTAATCAAATCATTATGGTTATAGCACAAAAATGGATACAAAAATCAATGGAACAGAATAGAGAGCCCAGAAACAAACCCACAATTATATGGTCAATTGATCTTGCCAATTGATTGGCAATAATTTCTCTTACATTGGTCATAGCAACATTTTTCTAGATGTGTCTCCTGAGGCAACAGAAACAAAAGCAAAAAATAAACCTTTGGAACCACATCAAAATAAAAAAGCTTCTGCACAGAGAAGGAAACAATCAACAGAACTAAAAAGCACCCTATCAGATGGGAGGAGATATTTGCAAATGACACAAGTGATAAAGGGTTAGTATAATATATAATGGAACATTACTTTGCCATCAAAATGAATGAAATCTTGCTATTTGCAAAAACATGGATGGATCCAGAGCATATAATGCTAAACAAAATAAGTCAGTCAGAGAAAGACAAATCCATATGATTTCACTCATATGTGGAATTTAGAAAAACACAACCAATGAACAAATTAAAAAAAGAGAGAGACAAACAAACAGTTTCTTAAATATAGGGAATAAACTGATGATTACCAAAGGGAAGGTGCATGAGGGGAGGCATGAAATAAGTGAACGGGGTTAAAAGGACACTTACCATGATGAGCACTGAGTAATGTATAGAATTATTGAATTATTGTGTTGTACGTTTGAAACTAATATAACACTATATTATTATAGTAGAAAAAAGAACACTTCAGAAGAATACTTATGATATTTCTTTAAAATTTAAGGCATGCAAAATAATATAATAATATTCATTCTTTATAGGGACATGTGTAGTAAGAATCGAGCTTACTTCAGGGGACTCCCCGAAATGCGGTCACCTGGCCTTCCGCCATCTTCCCTTTGACATTTGTAGTAAAAGAATAGAAAAGCACATGAATGGAAATGAAAAACATCACATACTGGGGAGGAATTTCCTCAGGGGAGAAAAGTTGAAATGTCATGCCTTATACTGGGTGATGAGAATATAGGTGTTGATAGTATACAATCTATCCCTTTTTATGCATGAGTATTTCATGATAGTGTTGAAAAGATGAGCCTTAAACTGGCATGCTATGATGCAAGGGCAAAATGCTTCTCTGGCCACGTCCTGCATTCCAGTCAACCCCACAATTGTATCATTCCACCCAGTCCACGGACTTGGAATGCAAACTATACTGCCCACTATCCCATGTGTCTGGAAACTCAGGAAAAAGGAAAGAAAAGAAAAGAAAAAGTTACATATTTGAAAATCCACAAGACTTTGCTTCCATTTTCACTCTCATGACCTCCAAAAACATCCTTTCAGATACCCTTATGTATAGTCATTCACACAGCAGGATACCTGAGTGGCTCAGTGGGTTAAACCTGTGCCTTTGGCTCAGGTCATGATCGCAGGGTCCAGGAATGGAGCCCCATGTCAGGCTCCCCTTGTCCCTCTCCCTCTGCTCCACTCTCCACACTCTCTCTCTTTCTCCTTTTCTCTCAAATAAATGAAATCTTTAAGATAAATAAATAAATATTAACACACCAAATTATAATTGATATACAAGACTGAATTGGACCCTCAATATTTAGTCCCTCAGCTCTTATTCAGATTCTCTTTTTTACCTCCTTGTTCCACATCACTCTCTTTTGTGATAGTGTAAGTTTGCATGCTGGTGTGCCTTTAAATGATTCCATGCTTGTATTCCATACTTACGTTCTGATTCACATGCTCAGCCTCTTTGTCTGAATCTACTCAAAGTTCAGTCTTAGAAGAAATTTCTGCTTTTTGTTTGTGGCTTTTCTATTTCTCTTTTTAAAAAGATTTTATTTTTATTTATTTGACAGAGATACAGTGAGAAAGGGAACGCAAACAGAAGGAGTGGGAGAGGGAGAAGCAGGCTTCCTGCCGAGCAAGAAGCCAGATGCAGGGTTCCATCCTGAGACTCTGGGATCATGACCTGAGCTGAAGGCAGACCCTCAACCAGTGAGCCACCCAGGCACCCCTATTTCTTTATAGCTAATGCAGAGTCTGCAAAATTGGTTTTGTATATGTGCATTTTCATATTTACTTTCCACTGTAAGAGAGGCCTTTTCTGAAAGTTATGTGATGAGAAGGCGGCTCAGATAGACCTTTTTGGCTTTTGGCCAAAAGAGAAAATCTTTCTCTGTGAGGATCACTTCTGAACATATCTCCCTCATTTTATGTTTGCTTCCAATTGTTTCCTGCATACATTCTCCTGATTAGCAACCTCAGATTTGAACATTTTCTGTTTTATATGCAATTATGTATTCTTAAAAATGAATATAAGAAGGGGGCACCTGGGTGGCTCAGTTGTTAAGCGTCTGTCTTCAGCTTAGTTCATGATCCCAGAGTCCCAGAATTGAGCCCCTCATTGGGTTCCTTGCTCAGCAGGAAGCCTGCTTCTCCCTCTCTCAATCCTGGGGCTTGTGTTCCCTTTCTAGCTGTGTTTCTCTCTGTCAAATAAATAAAATCTTAAAAAAAAAAAAAGAGTATAAGAAGGAATATAGCAGAAAACTGAAAAGATTTAAGAGAACAGTTCTTTGGATCATTTATTGGCTCAATCACTTTTCAGTGAGAAATACTTCTAGATAAAGACACAGCTGTGCCATCTATGGGCTATTTCCACCCTGATTTACAGCAATGACAGCAACATTTCCAATAAGTAATATGTAACATTTTAAGGTAACTAAATATTTCAACATATGTTATAGCATTTCCTCTTTACAATAATCCTTTGAGTTTAGTATTTCCCACTTTAATGACAACATATAGAGAAGCAAGGCTCAAAAATCAAAACTGTTGATATAATACCAATGATAATGTTCATAACAGCAACAATAATTATAACAATGATTTACTGAAGTGTTTACTATGTGCCAGTCCCACAACTCATTTAATCCTAACAATTGTCACAGCAGTTTATTATTGTTAATATTTTATGGCAGGGTAAATGACTCTGTAAAAGACAACACAGGGGCGCCTGGGTGGCTCAGTCACTAGGAGGCTGCCTTCGGTTTGAGTCATGATCCTGGAGTCCAGGGTTCAAGCCCCACATCGGGCTCCCTGCTTGGCGGGAAGCCTGCTTCTCCCTCTCTCACTCCCCTTGCTTGTGTTCCCTCTCTAGCTGTGTTTTGCTCTGTCAAATAAACAAATAAAATCTTAAAAAAAAAAAAAAAAAAAGACGACACAGCTGTTAATTCCCAGAGCTGGATTCACACACAGGTCTCTTTGAAATGGTATAGAAGTCACTCAAACACAAGTTCCAGACTGCAAATTGTCATGTTTACTGACACACTGGGCTGCATTTTGTTTGTACTACAGACGTTACATGACTTCCTGACTCCATTGTGAGCCATCCCTTGTGTGTATTCATCTCATCTTCCAAATAAGACTTCAGACATCAGAAGGCAGAAACTGTGCCATTCAACTTGTATCTTTACAGTTTCTAAGTTGTTATCATCACTAATGTTAATAGGTAGATCTACGTACTTTGAGGAGATCCAGTGGAAGCAATGAAGTTTATCCTATAGTAGAAATAAACTGTAAGTACCTATTTAGATGTCCAAGCCATCATCTTGTTTACTAAGAAAAACAGCTCCGGGAAATGTGGGCAAGAAACTCCTGGAAAACAAAGATGAGCCAGATTGGGGGAGATGCTCAATCAGTTAATGCCCAACCTCCCGTCCTGGGAACAATGGAGAAGCAAATTAAGAATAAATAGCAACTCCAGTACTTGGGACCAGGTGGGAACACTCAAATGCAACCTCTGGGTCCCAGGAGCAATAGAGATGCAAATTAACTCTGATTTGCAAGTTTGCCCCATAAAAGCTAGCCTGAGAAATTAGGGAGGGTTGTTCTCCCTTGAGAGGCGACCCTAGCCCAGTCAGTGAAATTCTGATGCTTGGTGTGAAATAAAGCTTTGCTTGACCTTTGCTTTTGTATCAGCCTCGTTCCTTTGACAACGGACCTTATTATAAACAATTATATACTTAGCCAAAATCAAGTTGTATAAAGACACAGTATTAACTGAAGTCACTGTCAAACTAAATATCATGCAATTCATTCTGTGATGGTTCATTTTCTGTGTCAACTTGATTGGACCAGACCGCCCAGATGTTTGGTCAGACATTATTCTGGGTGAGTCTGCGAGGGTACTTGTGTATGGCATTAACATTTGAATTCATAGAGGAGCAAAGCAGATTGTCCTCCCCATTGTGGGGGTCCATCCAAACAGTTGAGATCCCAAACAGAACAAAAAGCCTGATCCTCCCACAAGTAGAAGGAAATTCCTGACAGACTGAGTTGAGATATCAGTCTTTGCTGCTTTTGGCCTTGAACCGAAAATTCTGTTCTACTTGAGTCTTAAGTATGCTGGCTGCCAGATTGGAATTTACACCGCTAGCTTCCTGGATTTTAGGCCTTCAGACTCAAACTGGAACCACACATTGGCTCTCCTGGGTCACTAGTTTACCGACTAGAGTTCTTAGTACTTTTCAGCCTCTGTAATCATATGAGCCAATCCCTTATAATAAATATCTTTATCTACATACATAAAAACATATATATGTGTTTATAAGCACATAAACATATATGTTATAAATATATGAGCATATATAAGCATATATATTGCAGAAACTTTGGGTTCTGTGTCTCCCAAGAACCCTAAAACGGATTCCTTTGGCAAACATCAATTAAGCATTAGCTCTATTCAGGCACTGCCTTAAACACATCTAGTGAGTGCATGCTATATGGAAGGCTTGTGTTAGGGTGTGAAGAAACAAACAACTGAAAACCATCCTCTCTCCTCTCAAAATATATTATAAACCAAGTAGAGTCCACAGAACACACACATAAAATATAAGTAACACCCAGTAACATATGCTGAATGTCAAATAAGTAAAACCTGCAGTAAATCTTATTACATCTTGAGGTATAGTGCTTGTTTCATGGGGAGGAGAACCATCCATCCCAGTTTAGCAAGGGACAGTCCAGTTTATGCCTGTTATCTCAGCCCTATTATTTATAGCCCCATTTCACTCTTAACAGTGTTCCATTTAGACGATAAACTATAAGGTCACCTTACTCACAGATAGGAATAAAAGGAAAGGTTTCTTTAAAAGGTGAATTGTGGGCCATGTCTTAAAAGAAGTAACAGACATGAATCACAGATCTGGCACTTTGAAATGTGTCTTTTATCATTTCCTTAAATTTGCAGCCATGAATTGCTTCAATCCCTACTGTCTGCCTTCATTCTAGGAAGTCCTGGGAGAAAATAAGACATATTTTACAAGAAGGGAACAGAATGTTGCATTGATGTCTCAGCTCTCTTTCTCCCAGAGGACGGCAGTTCAAGTTTGGCATCACGGTGCCGGCGTGTGTGGTAGGGAGGCATGAGGTGCCATAAGCTCCTTCATCTTTATAGTTGCTAAAGAAATTCCTTGCTGGGAATTAACATTAACCAGAGTAAATTAGCTCAAAAGTCACGTATTTAACTTCCATTCACTCAAAATAATTGCCTGCTAAATTAAAATTGGCTCACATTTGAGAAAATAATGTAAAAATGTCTTTAGTGGACATATTTGAATGCTTATCAACACAGATGGAAAGGGGGAAGCATTTGAGGAATGCTAATATAACATTTAAGTATGTTTTGCATGAAAATCACACTCAACTTTTCAAAGCAATATAGAGAATGTGACCCTTGGCAACTAATGCCACATCCTCTGACAGGACTGGCTTCAGGATGAGTCTTCAATCCCGGCAGGATTTTTCAAATAAAAAAGAAGCAGTGGTCATAGATCTATGTTTCATGAGGGAAAATGTTATATTGTAGTCTTCATGACTACATTTATATAAATTAAAAATTTAGATTATATGATTTCACAGTGCAAGTTCCACACTAGCTCTCAGATCTAGGGGCGTCTATTTTTGAATGTGGACTTTTCCGAGAACAAATGCCATACCATATTCACCTCGGTATCTTTTCTATAGAATAGGGTACCTGGTATATTTTAGGCAGTTGAAAACTCTTGAATTAATTTGACTGAACTATGTGTTTTTTAAATGATGAAATTATGCACAAAGGTAGATAGAAGTGATGATTGTTTTCTAAAATAGCTTCTCAGGAATTTTCTGTGTATGTATATGACTTCTGGAGATGTGAACTATACTTACTTGTCATATACTCAGGATCACCAAATGCATACTCAGAAGCTAGTTAGGAAACACTGACTGGAATATTACTTAGCCATCAGAAAGGATGCTATGTGAGCCTAATTATATCTTTAACCTCTCTGAACCTCAGTTTTCATCCACAACATGTCACTGAAGTTGAGGATTGCTCTATGGATCTCTATATCTTGAAAAATTACAGGAATCCAGAAATTTAAAAAATCTGGACATTGAGTGATTGAACAACAGATTAGTATGTGCGACATCTTTCAGTAATACATAGTTGAAAATAAAACAGATGTATTCTTCAAATATTTAAATGAAAATTCCTATTTCAAAGTACTTGGAAAAGATTGGGATGCAATTTTTATAATAACAGTTTTCTAGTTCTTAATATTTCTCAGTTAGAAATCTAGAATGTAAAAAAGATTTTAGAAGGGAACAAACAAGATTTCGATGAAAAAGTTAGAGGCTAAAACACTAGAGTAATTTACTTTTCTATACTGTGAGGATAAACTAAATGCTAAGCATGATTAACATGAAAATCTTTTCCTAGGATGAACCTGTAGGCTGACTTATCTAGCTTAGCAGCATATCATGAAGAAATATAGCAGAGAATTGCTTAATATCCACATCACTTTGTGCTGTCATGACACATTATATAACAATAATTCTTGACCATTTTGGGGATAACAAACCTCTCTTGAGACTATGATAGAAGTTACTGGCTAGCACATTAATTACCTGATGCTAGATTATTCTATATAACCAATGACTCCCAGACTTTGGGGCTATAGCACAGAAACATTTATTTCATACTAATGTGTCCTAAAGTCTGTAGGGCTGCTGATGTGGTCCAGGCTAGTGGCCAGTGGTAAGTCTGCTCCAAAATGCCTTTTCATTTGGGTCCTGGGCTGAAGAACCTACTCCTATCTGGGACATGGTATTCTCATAGTACAGTAACACAAGAGAGCCTGAAACAAACTCTAGAATAATTTTGAAGCTGCTACTTAACATGCTCAACAGTGTATCTGCTCACATATCCCATTGTCAAGAGTATGTCACGTGATCAAGCCTAAAATCAATGAAGCCGGGACTGATGATATGTTACGCATTGAGTAAGTGTTATCATACTATTAAGGGTAGGGGTGGGTTTGCGAATGTTGAGAACAATAATTCAGTCTACCACTATTTCCATAGGAAATTGTAACTACAAGCCTATATTAGAAATTTGGAGGGGTTTCAAGCCATAGGTTATGTCTCTTGAGCAAATAGCCAATTAGCAAGGTAGTACTTTTCTTCTAAAAAAGTTCAACATGTTTTGAACATTGGTAAATGGCCTTGAATAAATTATATCAGGCAGGACTTTTCAAAAGACATTTTTTTTTTTCTTCCACTACTGCCTGACTTACTAAATTTTGCATTCATGAACATGTCCATGGAAAAGAAATGTTTTTGAATGAGATCTCTAGATATACAGTAGGGAAAGGACTGATAATTGGGTCTACTTGAAAAATTCTTAAGTAACAATAGTACCTTAATGTAACCTTTGAAAGTGAGTTGTAAATATTTGATTTACATTGTTTTTCTAATAAACATGAAAGGGTGGTGTGCTGATTAGCAGATTAGTATGATTTAATAGAACCTGGGATTACCCCAGGTTTTACTCACTTTAAATCTTGCAAAGAAATTTTTCCATACTTTCTCTGAAGGGAATAATGAAATGATTCTATGCAGTGATGGGGTGAGTGGTAGACAAAAACAAAACAAAAACAAAGAAAAAATAGTTGAATAACATGGAATTGCAGTGATTTCTGTGAATAGGGACATAGTTAGAGGTAATGTCTTAACATTTCCAGAAGACAAAGTGCCTGAAAGATACCAGGCCATACTTCCAACATGGATGATTTATTCCAACAGTAAGCAAACCAGAAATACTACAGTCTTTGATGTTATGCCTATACCATGAAGTGGAAATTGAAAAATTACTAATTTTACAGATACAAAGATCAAAATAGGGCAGACCTATACAAATAGAAGAAAGGAAGATTTGGGTTTAATATTAACATTTATTAATTTATTAATCTATATTAACAGTTGTATGTTATTCCTCATTAGGAATGGCTTTACCATTTTCCAGAAAGCATTATTGTATTAACTGGATAGATGGCTGAGTGTGATGACTTCTCAGGCCACTTTTACCACCAAGACTCTATGTCTCATAATTTCTTTTTTTCTTTCATTTTTTTCTTCCTTCCCTCCCCCTTCCTTCCTACCTCCCTCCATTCCTCCCTCCCTCCCTCCTTATCTTTCTTTCTTTCTTTCTTTCTTTCTTTCTTTCTTTCTTTCTTTCTTTCTTTCTTTTATTTAAAAAATAAAGCACCGTTTAAAATACATTTTTTTCTCCTCTCTGAATTTATGTTATTTTGGTATATTTTAATCAGATTTTCAAATATTCTTTAAGTATTAAAACTTTTCTCATATTCTCAATACTATCTGTACAAAGCACTATTTCTACTTACTTTAAGAAATCTATTTTAAGTTTCCAGTTTCTTACATATTTAATCTTAACTATTATACTCTAAAAATTTAGCTATAAGATAATAATTTCACTTACGTTTTTTAATGAAAAAACATAATATCAAGAGACTCTCCAAATCTTATTTTATTGACAATAAATGGGTCGTCATTTGAAGGCTAAAGATATCAGTGCCTAAGGGGCACCTGGGTAGCTCAGTCGTTAAATGTCTGCCTTTGGCTCAGGTCATGATCCCGGAATTCTGGGATCAAGTCCCAGGATCGAGCCCCACATCCAGCTCCCTGTTGGGCAGGAAACATGCTTCTCCCTCTCTCACTTTCCCTGCTATGTTCCCTCTCTAGTTGTGTTTCCCTCCGTCAAATAAATAAATAAAATCTAAAAAAGATAACAGTGCTTTAGCAATATGGCTTTCACCTTGACATAATGTTGTTTAATGGATTTGGTAGTATCATGGACTTAATTACTATATTCTATCCACAGCATAGGATACATGTTATTACTTCTCCCCTCTGATAAATTTATAAAAAACCATTATATAAGCAACTCATATAAGAATAACTTAAGGCAGCGCCTGGGTGGCTCAGTTGGTTGAGCAATTGCCTTTGGCTCAGGTCATGATCCTGGAGACCCGGGATCGAGCCCCACATCAGGCTCTCTGCTCGGCGGGAAGCCTGCTTCTCCCTCTCTCACTCCCCCTGCTTGTGTTCCCTCTCTCGCTGTGTTTCTCTCTGTCAAATAAACACATAAAATCTTAAAAAAAAAAAGAATAACTTAAAAGATTATTAAGAACTGTGTAAACCATTTTAAACTACATTCATTGTAGTTTAATGATTAAACTACATTATTATCATTAAAGGAATAATTTTTTTTCTAGTTAAATGAATATTCTACTCAATGATAAGTTGTGCCTAAAAAGGCACTGACTGCTCAAGTTCATCTGACCATCACCATGTAGGGAAGTTGATCTTTGTTATAAGATAAACAATTTTTCAAATGAAGTCACAAAGACAGAATTTTATTTAAAATCTTCAAATAATAATTATTGCCTGATAACATTTCTTTTATCTTAGTTGTACCAACTAAAAGAAATACATTTAAGACAAAATCTAACTGCCAGTGTGAGACATCTATTTTATACCCACATAAATATTTACTTGCTCAAAGTTCTATTACCTTAGAATATTTTTATGGTGACATTTAGGTAATGAGATGAAATAAGCAATCCTGGATATAATAACCTCAATCAATGATAACATAAAATTAATTAATTAATGTATGTATATTCAATACATTATTTAACATAAATGCTCTATAGTCTTAATAATACTAATTTGGAAATTATTGAAACTAAATTAGTCATGTCATAGTCTTAGATATCTGTCAGTCTCCAAGAATTAACACAAATCAATTCCTCATTTTGATTGACTGTGTTTAATTATTTTTCTGGATCCTTACAAGATTAAGGATATGAATGTCACAGGAGTTTCAAGAATCTTTAAAATAATATTTTAACATTACCATTATACCTCCAAATTATTTAAGTCATTAACAGTAATATGGGCAATAATACAAGATTAAAATATACTGAAAATAGGAATTTTGGACTTGTAATGAATGACCAGCTACTTGAATAGATCTTTTGCTAAAAATAATTTAAATGTTGGATGAACTTTAAAATTTTTAAAATTTAATAATTTTTTCTTTTAATGCACCCATAAGTTGTCAAAATTTAAAGCATACCAGGACAGGGAACTTGCAATTTCAGGAAAGCAGGTAGGCAAGATTTACACTAAAATAATTTTGTTGAGTGTTTGAACATGATTGCTCACCTTCTTGGCCTATAGTGCTTGTGCACAGGAAATGGTTTAGGTTCCTCATAATACTTATTTTATATTTTCAGAGCATGTGATAATAAGTATTTTTGAATGCACATTTGCAATGAAATGTATAGTTCACATAGGCCCAGACTTTATTATAGTTGTATTGTATGAATTAGTAAGCACAATAAGTTGTTGCACATCTGTATCCCATAAACTGGTTTATGTTTCATATTTGGCCATAGATTTGACTTGTAATATAAAGCTCTTACTAAGGGAAGCAACCATTTTATATATGACTCTGGATATACTTAAAAAAATATGCAAAGAGAAAGTACAGATTTGAAAACCTGATAAAAGATTATTATGAATTTTCATAAAACTCCTTTCTTTTATAAAGTCAAAAACATATATTCATTCGTTTTATAAATAACTTTCTTCCTTGAACTTGAACACTTTTCTAAAGATGCTAGATTACTGGACAGCGAGAAAATCCTGAAACATTAGAAGGTGCAGGAAGTCCAGTCATCCAGCCAAAAATGAGGTCTTAATAGAATATGACTGGTGTCTTAATAATAAGAGGTGATTAGAACATAGACACACATAAAACAGTGTGAAAACATCAGAATAAGATGGCCATCTATAAGGCAAGGAGAGAGGGTTCAGAACTAACTCTGTAGACCCCTGAACTTAGACTTGAGGAAATACATTTCTGTTCTTTAAACCATCCAGTCTTGGTACTTTGCTATAGCAGCCCAACCAAACTAATACACAGGCCGAAGAGACCTGACATGAGCGGTCTACTGGCTATTTAGGGTTATTTATATAGAAAGAGAACTGCCTGGAGGAGATGAAGTGAAAGAAGAAAAAGGTTAGGTATACTATGTTCACATCGATTTAAGAGAGCATCTAATGTGAAAACAAGCAAAATTGCATTCAATTTTATTCAATAGAGGAATTGAATAATACAGATGAGTTTAGTTCATATTTATTGAATTGAATGCTTTGTTCACTTCCATTGGTGTGTGTGTATGTGTGTGTGTGTGCATGCTAATGAACACATCTAAAGCATTGTTTTTTTTTTTTTTTTTGAAATCGAGCTTTGGCTGAATTTCCTACATTTAGAAGTACACACAAATAATTGATTTTGCTTCTTTTAGGATTTGGATAGATCCTCATAGGCTCTCTAAGTAAGTCATGAGGTGAGACAGGACTGAGAGTGAAAAGCTACTGATTGTGCTGCAAATAGGAAACTGGGCTTTGTTTGGAATTGTTTGGGCAGCGTAGACTAGGATTGTGATCCTGGATTTGTCTTTTCCAATTAAATATTCTAAGATCAGATAAAAAGTATTAAAAAGAAACCTAACACACTAAAGGATAAAGTGGATAAATGGTTATATATTTTTAAGTTATCTTTCAGTTATATGTTATAATTTGGGCATTTATTTTGACATTATTGTTTTTACAATTCAGATATTATAGAAAAAATTAAGTTCATTTCTTGAGTCATTAATTTTTTAAGAAGGTTTTATTTATTTACTTGACAGAGAAAAACACAGCTAGAGATGGAATGCAAGCACAGGGAATGAGAGAGGGTGAAGCAGACTTCCTGCTGAGCAGGGAGCCCAATGCAAGGCGCGATGCAGGGCTCCATGCAGGGCTCTATACCGAGTCTCTGGGAACATGACCTGATCTGAAGGCCGATGCTTAACGACTGAGCCACCCAGGCGACCCTGATTCATTAATATTTTAAAGTACTTGGTTATTCAAAGCTTTGCCATTGAGTAAAACTAATGTGCTTAATGAAATTAAAAAAAAAAGAAAGACACTGTTCTATTATCTTTGATTTTTTTTATTTAGTATTGAAATATTTCAATTTATAACAAAACTAGAGAATAATGTATTAAAATGGCATCTAAGATATCTAACTTTTTTCTCAATATAGGAATCTTTCTAGCTGCATAACTAACAGGTCATTATTCAACCACTAATAGAAAATTGGCAAGGGTGTGTTTTTCACTTTAATTACAATTTAGCCTTTTGAAATTTTTCTGAATACTGAGATTTGTAGCATCGATATATGGTAAGTTGTTCATGAGATATGCTATGAGTTATTCATTCTTACATCTCCTGGCCCATAAAGGGAACTCAGTAAGAATGTGTGGAATTAAATCAGATTGAATAGCCTAAGATTACCTGTCAACAGGTCAGTCAAGTTTTTGCTTGTTTATTTGTTTTTTTTAACCCTGGAGCAAATTTGAGCATTTCTTCATTTTCTGCAAGAACTCCAAGGACATGTGAAAGACTTTAAGTTTCAGCTCAATTCTTAAATGTCCTTGAGATTGTAGTCTATTCCTATCTGATGCTAAATTAGAACATTTATTGATCAGGTTTTAGTGTCAGTAAATCTTGAGGTATTGCTTCTTTCTGTTCATTTTCAACACACTATTTGGGTATCTTTGTGTTGCTCTCTCCGCAACACTGGTACGGGGGAGGGATAACTGGACCAGCCTGTTACCCTCCGGGAGCTGAGCGAGATGGTTAAGTGTTGAAGGCCCGGCCACCCTCCCTGAAACCGGAAAGAAACCACACCGAGTGGGGAGTTGAGTCAGCCCTGAAGGCCTAGCAACCTCAGCTTTATTGTATCAGAGACACAGTTATATAGAGAGGAAAGGAGGGAGTAAAAGAAGTAGGAGGGGCCAATAGGAGCTCATTAGTGGATATCACTAAGGCCTTAGGTGGAGTTCAGGCTGGACTGCTGGGTGGGGCTAAGTTCCCCAGTCTGCCCTCCGGCTAAGAGCTAAGAGCGGGAAGATTCAGCTAGGTCACATATGCAGAAGTATTCCCGAGAAGCCTAAGAGGCCACCCCAGCCGACTTCCACTAATGGCTGCAAATTAGCGGGCGCCAGGAGGTCCCAACATCTTTGTGTCTTCTAATCCCTGCGGGTTTGTCTTCCCTCCCTCTCTTGGAGCTAGAGTAGACATGAACCTAGTGGTTAGTGGCAAATGCTTATAAATAGATATCAGAACATAGTCCAGAACTGTTAATGGAAATATTTCCACCTAATTTTAATCATCAACATAACTATTCTTGTACCAATAAAAAAAAATACCTTCTCTTTGAAAAAGGTAAATACTTTTACAAAGCATGTTGAACCTTGAGAGATTCCTGGCTCAAATCTTTGTATATTTTCTTTTTTTTTTTTTATGTATAGATATTTTATTTATTTGACAGAGAGAAACACAGCCAGAGAGGGAACACAAGCAGGGGGAGTGAGAGAGGGAGAAGCAGGCTTCCCGCCGAGCACGGAGCCCGATGTGGGACTCGATCCCAGATCTCCGTGATCATGACCTGAGCCGAAGGCAGTTGCTTAACCAACTGAGCCACCCAGGTGCCTCTATATACTTTCTAAAGAAGAAAAATAACAAGTTAGTAAGAATATTTTAAATAAGGCCTTTGAAGAAAATCCTTAACAGATTATAATTCTACATCTGGGCCAAGTAAAGGAAGTACTAATAAATTGATGTATAGATTGAAACATTGACAAATTAATATTTAGGAAAAGAATTTAGATGAAAGAGTGAAAAGGATGCCTCACATATAATTTTTAAAACATTTAAAAAAGTAATTGTGCTTAAATATATATTTGTTTCAGTGCTAGATATTATTCAACAGCTTTGGAAATTATGCTATACAAAAAAATGTGTACTAGATGGCAGTCTAAGTACCCTTTTCATTTACGTCTCAGTCTGATTTTTGGATTCCAATCCACCAGTGGAGGAGGAAAGAAAGTATTGTTCATTATTTCATCAAATAAATGCTTTTATTATTACATAAGAGCACAGTGTTTAAATAATTAAACAAATGAGTTGTAATTCAATTTTATAAAGCCATAATGCATCATTACTAGTACATCATCTGGAATTTTAATTGCATCTAGATGCAAAAATATCCTTTGAGACACCTTGACACAAGTTAAATTTGTTTCTTAGATCCTTAGCATCCTTTCCTTTATATAGTTCCTCATTGCTTATCCTCAGTGTCTTATTTTTTTGTTTTTATTATTTTTTAAGATTTTATTTATTTGACACACACAGAGAGAGAGAGGTCACAGGTAGGCAGAGAGGCAGGCAGAGAGAGAGGGGGAAGCAGACTCCCCGCTGAGCAGAGAGCCTGATGCAGACCTCCATTCCGGGACCCTGAGATCATGACCTGAGCCAAAAGGAAAAGCTTAACCCTCTGAGCCACCCAGGACCCCCCTCAGAGTCTTATTTTAAGTAAAGCAATGATAAACTGAAATTAGAAGCAAAACAGATATTTTAGATTTTTTTTTTAAGAACTTCAGGATTCTGAGGATGCAGGTACAACCAAATTATGGCCACATCTTAGATTATTAGTGTTTTAATAATTTGTGTGAATTTATGCTACCCTTACAGTTAGAAGACTTTATGCTTATTCTTAAAATTTTATGTTTATTCTCATTTTCTTTTTCCATATCAGGGCAGAATATTTTATTCCCACTTTCTTTGTATGTTTACCTTCTTTTCAGGTTTTGTGTCTTTGTGAATGTTATACAGGATGAAAATATGTTTGAATAAAAAGTCAAATTCGTACCTTTGGAATTTTATTTTGCTTTCACTATATTTGATCATGGTCTTGTCTTTTTGTTATTTTTACAGAAGGTGTTTGTAAGTGTTGGCATCATTTCCTCATATGTAATCCAAGCTGGCTGTTTAAATCCAATTTGCATACTTGTTTTGAAGATGTCTGGAAAGCCACAGACAGCCCCTTCAGTTTCATTTGCATAAGAACTTCAAAGCTCACAGTTGCCCCTAGTTGGAAGTACTGGCAACCAAGTGGCCCAGGCTATTGAAGAAGCTGAGGAGTTCAAGGGAAATGATAGACCTTTAGTCTTGCAGCTGAGAAGATAATAAAAATAATAGCTGACATCTCTTTTGAACTTACTAAATGCCGTAAACTCATTACGTGGATTTAATTTAACATTTAATCCTATGGGGTAGGTATACTCTTAATTCCACTCTATAAATCAATAAGCAACTGCCTAATGTCATAGAAGTAGTAAATTCTTATCCAAGCAGTCCTCTTGCAGACTCTCAACCACTACAAAGATTTTAACCACAAAATTATACCACCATAGTGCAAATCACAGGATTCAAAGAACCAAGAAGTTCTAGGTAGAGGTGATACTTGAAATCGGTTTAAGCAGCATTATCATGGTCCAGGGTCAAATAGGGCCAAAGATGTATGTAGATTGGGGCTCCAGGGTCTATTCCCAGAGACTGGGGCTGGTAAGAATTAGGAAAATTGACCAGCCAGTTGCAATTTTCAGCAGGAAACAAGTGCTTATTAAGAACCGAGGAAGCCATTCATGCACATCTGTACAACTACCATAAATCCTGATGCTAGTTGTGCAACAAATGGTTGAATTAGAAGACCCATAGTATCTGTAGTGCAGATTTTCCTATATTCTGCATACAATTTAATGAGAGAAATATTTCCATAGACCTTGTTCCACAGCAGCAGTCCCGCAGTCCCACTCATGCTTGCTACTTCACAAAGGAACCCTGATTCTTTTAGTTTCCTCTGTAGATGTCTTCTACTTTTTGATTTTCTCTTTTGACATTTTCAATTTACTTCCTAGTGTAGAAAAAGAAGATTGAACTCTTTTTCATGTAGAACCCATGATACCTCCTTTCTCTTACTATTTCCCCATCCTATCATTATCCTTATATAAATTCTATAAGGTCAATATTTAATATTTACAGTATTAAAACCTTCATGATTATGTGACTGCTTTCCCAACTGCCCCATATGGTATGTCATGATTACTTTTCATTTTTGTTCATTTTTTGAAAATTTAACTATTCAATTAATTTAACTTATTTAACTATAAAAAAGTTTAAAAATAGTCCTTTTATACATGTTTGCTTAGTTTTCTAAACATGTATCACTTACTATCCCTGATTTGTTTGCTCATTTTATAATCTCCTTTTATTTTATTTAGTTGTGTTAGTTCTTCCATAAATTTCATGTTTTTGAAGAAATGCTTTCCAAAAGTTTCTTGTTCTGATCTAGACTGGTTCATCCTTAGGTCTGATGGCTTTTATATTGTTATTTTCCCCTATCATTACACTAAAAGTTCTATTTTCTTTTTTAATTTGGATCTCCAGTTTTCTGAATCTCACAATTTCCATCAATTTGTTTTCCTTCTGATTTTGCTGGATCAGATGCCTGGGGGCTTCCTCAGCACATTGGGAGGTATATTTATTGATAGCTTTGATTTATGAAAATATCTTTGTTTCATGCTTATAATTGTTTGATTTCTTATAGGATTTTAATTGGGAAAACATATTGTCCTAAAAGAGATTTTTAAAAAAGATTTACTTATTTATTTGAGAGTGTAAGTGAGGGAGGGGGGAGCACAACCATGGGAGAGGAAGAGGGAGAGGGAGGAGCAGACTTCTGCTGAGGCTGGAGCCCCATGTGGGATTGGATCCCAGGGCTCTGGGATAGTGACCTGAGCTGAAGGCAGCCGCTTAACTGAGCCACCAAGGCGCCCCATAAAAGAGTTTTTAAGATTTTTCTCCATTGTTTTCTAGCTTCCAGTATTGCTGAGAATCTGATACCTTTACATGAAACCTCTTTCTCTCAGAAATTTCATGGGATTTTCTCTCTATCCTGCTTCCTGAAATTTCACAATGGCATACACTGCTGAGAAGGACCACTTCGCTGCAAAAATCCAGGGCCCCATTACTGAAGGCACATGTGAAAGGAAGTACATTTACATTGTCATTTACAATGGTACCCTTAAAGTTGTATATTTTTTAACCTGTGTGGCTATATGATACAATGTTACTGGGTAGAATTATTTTTACCCATTGCACTGGATGCCAGGTGAATATTTCAATGTGGAATATTATGATTCTAAGTTCTAGAATATTTTCTTGAATTATTTGGCCTCTCTTTCTCCCTCCACCTCCATTTTTCTGGTGTTTCTTTTTGAAGCACCTATTATTAGGATGTTAAGAACCCTAGCTTGGTTCTCTAGCCCATGTTATTTTATTTCCTTTTTTTTTTTTTAATCTCACTGTTCTACTTTTTGGGAGATTTTCTCAACTTTATCTTCCATTTATCTTACTAATCTTTTCATTTCTAACATTATATATTTAGTTTCCAAGAACTGAACACTTCTTTGTTCTCTGAATGTCTCTCTTTTTTTAAGTATATAAGTACATTCTTATTCCTTTTTATTTCTCTGAAAATATTTAAGAGTGTGTGTGTGTGCACGCACATGCACACACACTTGATTTTTTTTCTCGGTAGCCTCCTTGTTACTTGTTTCTGCTTGTCTTGGCTTTTGTCTTTCATAATAGTGATGTGCCTCAAATGTCTATTCATTTTTTACTATAGACTAGTATTTTAAAAGGGGTAATAAAAACTGATTGGAGCCTCTATGCATGCAGAGAAGACCATGGGCTTTTCTGTGGAGTAATCTAACAGTGCTGCTTATTAGAGAAGTCCTTGATGTTATTATCTGCAGGACTTTTCTCTTGGGCTGGACAGACTCGCAGGGAAACTCTTTAAAGGGGCCCATGGGACATAAATTATGGCTTTCACTTCTGGGATCCTGGCAAGATAATATATTTAGTGTTTAAATTTCCCTTGATTTCTTTGTTTTTAGTATAGTACTCTGGTCTTCAAATCAGATCAGATATATTTTAATTATTCCTCCCCTGTTAATAAACCACCAATCACCTGCTTAGTTGGGGTATTCATGTGTGAATGCATGCATGTGTATATGTGTGTGTGTCTGTAATGTAGCAGATCCTTAGCTATGGAAGGGAGGTGATCTGGGCTTCCAAACAAAATGTCAACTGACCTTCTTGGTATTATTCTGCCACATTTGTTACAATTTCCGTGAGTACTTGGTGCTGCCAACTCCTGAATGGTTGATTCTTTGGTGTGCATTGGGTCATCCAGGAGATTCTCAGGTTTCATTATTGCATTAGGATTCAGCTTTCTCTCTAAATAGGTCTATTTAATCAATTACTACTTTTCCATTTGGTTTAAGTTTGCAGAACTTTTCTCCCTTTGTTCTTTGAACTTATTCCTGTTTCAAAAAAAATTTTTTTAATAAGATTTCAAGAAAGAGTGGACGCTATTGCTTATGTTAAACTTGTCATCTTTAACCAGGTATCACATAATGATTTTTTAGATTTTTTTGCATTTGAATAAAAGTTAAAGATAAATCATGGCAATGTGGCTTATTTTCCCCTTTATTGGGGATATATTTTATATTACATTTTAATAATATTAAAATATTATAAGCTCTACTCACATAATTTTTGCAATATATTTATCATATATCATATATTGCCAAACATACATATATATCACTTCTTTTTTATGACTTCCACATATCTCTTGCAGTTTTCCATTTCTCATTCATGCTGTTCACTTTTTCCATTAGAATTTCTGGACTTATTATCACATTTAATTTAAAATCCTTCTGGGCTATCTCTGTGTCTACTTTAATTGACTATTTCCTCTCTTCATCAGGAATTACGTTTTCTTGACTTCATTGTTTTTGCTGTTCTTTGTTTTATTTTGTTAATGATAAAACAGATATAACTGTTTTCTCTATTATAAAGCACTGAGTATTTTTTGAAATTTATTTCAACTAGGATTCCTGTACTTCCAGCTCTTCAATGATTTTTTTAAGCTCTTTAATGATTTTATAACAATTTTTTCTTGAAACCTTTATATTCAAATGGGAGCATGAATCTTATAATTATTCTGAAAGAGTGCATTTTGAATATATTACCTACACATATGTAAACATATTTTCACACATATGTAAACATATTTTCACACTGAAAACTGCTGATGCTTATAGCTTTTGTAACTTTTTTTTAAAAGAACTTTTTAAAGATTTTATTTATTTATTTGACAGAGAGAGAGATCACAAGTAGGCAGAGAGTCAGGCAGAGAGAGAGAGAGGAGGAAGCAGGCTCCCTGCCGAGCAGAGAGCCCAATGTGGGCCTCGATCCCAGGACCCTGAGATCATGACCTGAGCAGAAGGCAGAGGCTTTAATCCACTGAGCCCCCAGGCGCCCAGCTTTTGTAAATTTGAGATAGGATCGGATGAAATAGACAAATAGTAAAGAATTAGGATCTGTCCCACCATAACAACATGAGTGCCCACTGCAATTTGAAAGAATAATATTATATTGAAGGTACAGATTGTAAAACAGCTTGACAGAGGATTTGCCACTAGAGATGCAAGCCGTTTGTGCTTCTATTCAGGAGTTCGTGATCATAAAGGTTTGCTTCAGCTTTTCAATATTACAAACAACAGTTGGAGATCTCGATTGCATGCAGTTTGTAAGTATCAAATAGCTGATGTAGATTTGAATCATATAGGGGACATTTTTAATAGATGGAAAAAATCATGCATAAATAACTTATTTTTTTAAATAACACTTTTAATATTAAAAAGTCTGAGTCAGAAAAAAGTACAGCATTTGTGAATCATATGTATATGATTGTTTTATCACTACCCAAATAATGGCCTTCTAAGTTTTTTTCCAAATGCATCAGCGATATATGTGAAATTGGAATTAGAATAAGGGAACTTAACATAATTACATACTTCAGCTAGTTCAGTGAGCAGAAATTGTTGGCACCCTCTTGCTAGATTTTCCCAAACTGAAGCTGCCATGTTTTGTATTATGAGCACTTCAGCAGCTTTGTGCATCTGTCCCTCCCCTCCAATTTAATTAGACTGTCTGTTGCAGACAAATCAGACTGTGGCTCTTTTTTTTTTTTTTTTTTTTTAACCCAACCGCTATAAATGCCAAGTCAAAATATGAATAAGAGGAAAACAAGATGTTCGGCAAACACATGCCACTTTATTGGGTAAAAACATGATAGGTGGGTCTGCTCATACTCTCCATGAAAGATGAGGGAAGTGAGGCCTGCAGAATGAGGTTATAAAAGGGTCAGATTGATGCTATTGTCTTTGTCGGCTCCAGTAGAGCAGGGACTGGATTCTTCCCCTAGTGTAATCTTGCTTTGACACTACAGCCAACACAGATTTATGGTTACACATTCTCCTATCATGAAGGGAGTGAAAATCACAGCAGAGGAAACACGAGAGACAAATATGCTAGAGATTATTGTAAAAATTTATAGTCTTAGGTGCTTAGCATTCCTGTGGATAAGATTGAGCCAATATGCCTTAATAGGTCACTATAATGTTACATTTTTGTCATTTTAATAATACTGTCATAAGGTTGAAAATTGTTGCTTTTACAGGAGAATGTTATCTTTTTTTTTTTTTAAAGATTTTTTTTTTTATTTATTTGACAGAGAGAAACACAGCTAGAGAGGGAACACAAGCAGGGGGAGTGAGAGAGGGAGAAGCAGGCTTCCCGCCGAGCAGGGAGCCCGATGTGGGACTCAATCCCGGGTCTCCAGGATCATGACCTGAGCCGAAGGCAGTCGCTTAACCAACTGAGCCACCCAGGTGCCCCAGGAGAATGTTATCTATAGGCAACCATTAATTCTAGACCATGGAGGATAATAGAATTCTATGGAATGCCTTTCTCTAGATTATTACCGAAGTTCACAGTGGTCCATAGACAAAACTGGGTCTTATTAAGTGTTACCTCCGGAGTAATGCAAAGGTAAAGCAATACAATGAAAAAACTCTCAACAGGTAAGTAAACATGTGGTATATGTCAGGCGGGTAGGTGAGTGGGAACAGGAACTTAGATATAACTATGAGTGCAGGATAAATGAAGTCAGGTAAATGAAGTCCAAGGCTACAGGCTGGCATGGAAACAAGAGGAAATTAATTACTAGTGAATGTAAGTTGTAAACACAATTCTTTAATAAGTCTGGAAAAAGATTAGCATTTCTTTTGAATTTTGTTTAGAAACCCTGAAAAACTGGATCCTCCTTTTTGAGAACACAACGCTATATTTGACTATCAAATTATCCCATTTGTCTCTTAAAATTACTTTTTTTCCTAATAATTGTAATGAGCTGCATGAAATAATCCCAGTGTTTCTTAGTTTCCTGAGAAATGGAATGTTGATAAAGAAGTTTATTGAAATTGATGTTTCAGTTTGCATTCCTGGGGAAAATGTAGAAAATTTGTTCATCTTGAAACTTATGAAGTCTAATTTTGTTTTAGTATATGTTTAATGCACTTAGCAGATGAATTCTTTGGACCTAAAATATGCCTCCTCACTGTTGCTTCTTGGTAAGCTTCTCATCACCAAACAACAAGGTGCTTCCTCTTTTGAGCCTTTCTGATCCCTAAAGAATCAGTTACTCGATAGAAACTTTTGCACATACCTTTATTAGGGACATTATTATTTTTAAGAGGCCACTTTATGAGATGTGATACCAGTATGGTTCTGAGTATGTGAAGAAAATAGATATCTTAATGACTACTGGCATTCTGGAGACTGAAAATTGTACACCCCAAGTCTAACTTACAGGAGTAGATATTTTGTCCAATTACATAGGCTGTGCTCTTGTGCAAAGAAAACATCTTCCATATTACTTCTCTATCTTATCCCTCCTTTGGTTACCATAGCAATTAGGGTGAAGGTCAATGGAAGGAGAAAGGGAGAACTTTTGACATTTCTCTTCAGGAATTCCATCTTATTTTCTGTTTTGTTTTTTAGTTAGTTTGTTTTTGTTTTTGTTTTTTATTCTGTGAGAACTTGGCTTCCTATTATAGATAACACATAGACTCACACTACTACAAATATTCCCCGGGGACCATATAATCCCAAACTTTGGAAACAAGCATCAAATTGAAATACATTCATGTCTAACAAACGCCTATCAAAATTTGACAGTGTACTCACCAAATCTTCATAGCTAATTGAATAAGGGTAAAAAAATTATGACTCAAACAATGATACATATTTATTTTGCTTCATAATAGAAAGTTACCAAAATTCTCTGAGTCGAAGGAAAATATAGTGCCACCAGTTGTCCTACCCTTACACAAGGAAATGAAGATATTTGAGAAGAAGTTGTCTAAAGGATTCTTCTCACCTGGAAGACAGAAAAGAGTAAAGTAAGTTAGTCTGAGTATCCTACTTTTTAAATCTGCCTTACAATTTCCCTGAGTGTGGCAAACTGAAATAATATTTGTAGGCATATGTACTGGCAATGTAGTGTTTTTAAATAAATCTTTGTTGGATGGGGAAATTGATAAATCCAGTCAAGAAGGAGGATTAGGGAACTTGAGACCTGTTATTTTTTATATCAGGATGTAAACAGTCCTATCATTTTCAATTTGTAGGTGAAGGACTTTGTAAATTATAAAGCAGTTGACCTGAGACCAATTAAAAGTAAAGTTACAAAGACTCTTCATATCATTAAAACTATCATAATAAATGTCAATCTCTTTAACAGACCAAAAAACCCCCAAATTAATAAAACCTAAATATTAATAGCTCCATATTTGAGATAAAGGCTTTAATTCTGTGAGGTTCATGGACTTGCTCAGTAAATCATGTGCTGAAATATTTGAGATAATTATATTATCAGAATTCTGGCACTAGTTCTTGAACAAGAAAAACAAGGCACATATGCTAGGCAATGTGCTAAAATTCCAAAGTTTGGTGGCTAACTTTTGCATTTTAAGTATATACCACATATTCTTCATATACCACCTATCCCACAAAATTAATCTGTAGAATCATAAATGAATGGAGACTTTGTCACTCTTCAGAGAATTCAGATTTATCTCTAAATCCAAATTTTTAAGAAAGCATCTCTATTACAGCAGGAAGTTTCCTACAAAAATTGTATAGAGTGAATGATCTCTCCTTGAGGGACTGGTATTACTGCATTTGCACCATGCCATAAAAAAATCTTGAAAAAAATATTACTTAAGAGGAAGATTATTGTATTTTTCAAAGACATAAGTAACTTTTTATGGATGCTGAAAGCTTAATTCTGTCTTTAAGAAAACCCTAAGGAAAAAAAGAGGACAATATTGGCAGATGAACCTTATCTTATTTGCTTTTAAAAGGTTTCTTTCATGTGTTCATTTTAATGACAAGAAACTTCTTTTAACAATGACATTAGAGCATTGCACAACTGATAACAACTCAGTATGTTTTTTCATAATATTTTGATGAATATTAAATAAGATTTTGTTTTCTTTTTGATGAAAGAATCCCAAACTTTGATTTCCCATCTCTCTTGATACCAGATCTTTCTAAATGGCTTACTTTGACACATAATTTCTCTCACTGAACTCCTACCATTTCACTAAAATCCACTGCATTTTCCATTATTTTTTTTCCTGGATAGCCTACTATGATTCCCTAGATTCACATTTATTTCCTCACGTACTTCTGAAATGAAACTGTGTGGGTGTTTCAATTCTGAATTCAACTTTCTATAATGGACCACCTAACTTAAAAATATTTTCACTGGTGACTAACTACATGGACCTTTTGTCTCCCAACTCCTCCTCCCTCCCTCTCAACACATGGTTCACCAGATTTACTCATTATCTTGCATTGTTAGTTCTAAAATGTATTTACACATGGAAACAAAATATGGTGTAGGTATTTGGATGAGAAAATGGAAAGATAGGAGAATTTAGTCTTATACCTGTTACTTTGAAAGCTCCATTATAAAAATAGAGTACATACTTTATGCATTTTTCCAAATATATTACATTCTTCATAATTTTTTGTAATATTGCCTTTTCTGTTCAAGATCTCTATCCTTTCTTTTCTTTTCAAGAACAGCCCTGACAACTTTCCACACAAGTGAGCTTGAGATCTAGATGCTCTTACCTGAAAAACCCAAGTGTGTAGCACATGCTTCAAGGAGGTCAAAGCAGAACGTTTTGTGGAGATTGAGATAGCTACATAGTAGGAAATATTCTGTTAAAACAGAAGTGCTGGGGACCATCTAAGCCACAAGTTTCCAGGAGACAACTTTGTTACCACATGGACAGAATCAAACATAGAATGAGGCCAAAAGGAAAGTAGAACTGAGAGATGGAGACAAAATTTCGAGGTCTTTGCTGACAGACTTTGTCTGGATTCAGCTTTATTCTAAGACTATTCTTGAACTTTTCAGTTATATAAGCCACGTACTTACTTTTTTGTTATGTCTAAATAGATTGCTGATAAGTTTCTGTCACTTGCAACTAATATTTTAATAATCAAGACTGCTTTAGTTGATAATGATAGGATGCTGATGATAAAAGCAACAAAATAATGAAGATTTGCTTAAGGAATAATTTTTCTTCCCTTGCTGTGAAAATAAGATTTACAGAAATCTTTTCACTTTTGTTATGTTAAAATAATTTTTCCTAAGCTGATTTTCAGAGACATTGCTAATGAGTCCCCATACCAAGTAAACATTGTACTGAGTAAGTATTGAATATCATGCACTGTTCTCCCACAGCAGGATTATCTGTAGTACAAATAAATATTTATATTGATTCTGATTACTGTAGCATTGTAAATTGTGTGATTATTCATTTTTTAGGCCAAATTGGTATATAACATATTAGTTTTAGGTGTTCAACATAATAATTTGATATTGTATATACTACAAAGTGATTACCACAATAGTCTAGTTACCATCAATCACCATATGATTGACCCTCTACATCCTTTTTATCCAACCCCCAATCCCCTTTTCCTTTGAAAACTATCAATTCATGCTCTATATCTATAAAGATTTTTATTTATTACTTTTGTTTTTATATTCTACCTATAACTGAAATAGTATAATTTGTACATACACATACATACACAATGGAACACACACACACCATTTTTTTTTCATCTATTCATCTGATAGACACGTGGGTTGTTTCTGTATTTGCCTATTATAAACAATAAAGGTGCATCTTTTCAAGCTAGTGTTTTTGGATTCTTTTTATTTTTTGAGGAATCTCTATACTGTTTTTCATTGTGGCTTCACTAATTTATATTTCCACTAATAGTACACAAGTTTTCTTTTTTCTCTACATCCTTTTTGTTTTTTAAAAAAGATTTCATTTATTTATTTGATAGAGACACATCAAGAGAGAGACACAAGCATGGGGAGTGAGAGAGGGAGAAGCAGGCTTCCTGCTTAGCAGAGATCCCAGCGTGGGGCTGTATCCTAGGATCCTGGGATCATGATCTGAGCTTAAAACAGTTGCTCAACCAGCTGAGCCACCCAGGTGTTTCTCATCTTTTTGATAAGAGCCATTCTAACAGGTGTGAGGTGATATCTCATTGTTCTGATGTGCATTTCCCTGATAATTGGCAATGTTATAAATCTTTTCATATGTCTGCTGATCATCTGTATGTCTTTTTTTTTGAAATATGTATATTTAGATCCTCTGCTCATTTATTAATTAGATTTTTTTTTTTTGCTACTGAGTTGAGTTCTTTATATATTTTGGATATTAACTCCTTATTGGATATATGATTTCCAAGTATTTTCTCCCATCTAGTACACTACTTTTCACTTTGTTTATGGTTTTCTTTGCTCTGCAGAAGATTTTTAGTTTGATGTAGTCCCACTTGTTTACTTTTACTTTTGTTGCATTTACTTTTGGAGTCAGATCCAAAAATCCAGTGATAAGACTGATCATCTCAGGGAGCTTACCACCTGTGTTTTCTTCTAGAAGTTTTATGGCATGAGGTCTTAAACTCAGGTCTTTAAACCATTCCTATTTGATTTTTGTAAATGAAAGATGGCAGTCTAGTTTTATTCTTTTGCACGTGGCTATCCAGTCTTCCTAATGCCATTTATTGAAGAGACTGTCCTTTCCTCATTGCACATTCTTGGTTTCCTTTTGTACATCAATTGACCATATATGTATAGGTTTATTTCTAGACTCACTATCCTGTTCCATTATTAATCCACACGTCTGCTTTTATGCCAATACCATACAATTTTTATTACTATAGTTTTGCAAAATAGTTTGAAATCAGAGAGCTTAATACTTACAGTTTTGTTCTTCTTTCTCAAGATTGTTTGCGCTACCTAAAATTGTTCTATATCTGTGAAAAATGCTACTGGAATATTGACAGGGGTTGCATCGAATCTACAGATTGTTTTGAGTAGTGTAAAAATTTTAAGAATATTAATTCTTTTAATCTATTAAGCATGGAATATTTTTCCATTATTTGTGTCTCCAAATTCTTGCATCAATGTCTTACAGCTTTTGGTACACAGGTTTTTCACTTATATAGTTAAATTCATTCTTAAGTATTTTATATTCTTGGTGCCATTATAAGTGGGATTGTTTTCTTAATTTCTTTTTCTGATGTTCTTTCTTCGATTCTATCTTCCTTTTCTGTTCTTTCTACTCATTTTCTTCTGTTTAGTTTATAGAAACACAACATATTTCTGAATATTGATTTTGTATCCTCTAACTTTACTAAATTAATTTATTAGTTCTGAGGGTCTTTGGTGGAGTCTTTAGGATATTCTGAATATAGTATCATGTCATCTGGAAATAGTGACAGTTTTACTTCTTTCCAATTTGGATGCCTTTTATTTCTTTTTTCCTTTCTCCTAATTGCGGTGGCTAAGACTTTCAATACCATTTTGAATAAATAAAATAAATATGGTGAGAGTGGGCCTACTTGTCCTGTTCCTGATCTTTGAGAAAAGCTTTTAGCTTTTCACTTGTTGAGTATGATATTAGCTTTAGGTTTGTCATTTATGGTCTTTCTTACATTGAAGTATGTTCTATACCTACTTTGCTGAGTGTTTTTATCATAATGTTTTTCCTGCATCTATTGAAATGTTTATATGATTTTTATGATTCATTTTGTTAATGTGGTTTATCACATTGATTTGTAGATATTAATCCATCTTTGCATCTTTGGAAGAGATCTTACCTGATCATGGTGTATGATCCTTTCAACGTATTTTTGAATTTGGTTAACTAATATTTTGTTGAGATTTTTACACCTCTGTTTACTGGGGATATTGGCCTGTAATTTTCTTTTTTTGTGTTGTCTTTAGTTTTGCTATTAGGGTAATTCTGGCCCCATAAAATTAGTATAGAAACATTTCTTCTTCAGTTTTTTTTAGAAGAATCTGAAAGGGATATGCATAAAATATTTCCAATATTTGATAGAATTCACCAATATAGTATCATGTCATCTGGAAATAGTGACAGTTTTACTTACTTTTTTCCAATTTGGATGCCTTTTATTTCTTTTTCCCTTTGGTTTTGGACTTTTTGCTTGTTGAGAAGTATTTAATTATTGATTCAATCTCTTTACTGGTAATCAGTCTACTCAAATTTTCTATATCTTTATGATTCAGTTTTGAAAAATTATGTTTCTAGGGTAGATACTCATTTCTTCTGTGTTATTCAGTTTGTTACATTTTGATTGTTCATAGTAGTCGCATGATCCTTTGTATTTCTGTTGAGCCAGCTGTAACTTCTCTTTCATTTCTGATTTCACTTATTTGAGCAATCTTTACTTTTTTCTTAGTGAGTCTAGCTAAAGGTTTGTCAATTTTGTTTATCCTTTCAAAGGTCTTAGTTTCAATGACCTTTTCCATTATTTTTGTTTTGTTTTGTAGTCTCTATTTCAGTTTTTTTCCTGCTCTGATATTTATTTTCTTCCTTCTGCAAACTTTAGGCTTTGTGCTTCTTTTTCTAATTCCTTTAGGTGAAAAGTTAGTTTGTTTATCTGAGATTTTTATTGTTTCTTGAGATATGGCAATATCACTATGAACTCCCTTCTTAGAATTGCTTTTTCTGAATCCCAAAGATTTGGATTGGATTGTTGTATTTCTATTTTCATTCCTTTTAAGGTATTTTCTGATATCTTCTTTGATTTCATCATTGATCCATTATTTGTTAAGTAGTATATTGTTTATGTTTTTATTTTTTTTCTGGGTGGTAAGATTTTTTTAAGTAATATATTGCTTAATCACCACATATTTGTGATTTTCCCAGTTTTCTTATTGTAACTGACTTCTAGTTTCATATCATTGTGGTCAGAAAAGATGCCTGATATAATTTCAGATTTCTTAAATTAATAATTGTTTTGTGGCTTAATATGTGATCTGCCCTGGAGAATATTCCACGTGCAATTGAAAAGAATGTGTATTCTGCTGCTTTTGTATGTCATGTTTTGTAAATATCTATTAAGTCTATTTGGTCTAATGTGTTGTTTAAGACCAATGTTTTATTTACTAATTTTCAGTTTGGATAATCTATTCAGTGATATAAGTGGGGTAGGTATTAAAGTTCCCTATTATTGTTTTTTCACTATCAATTTTTCCTTTAGGTCTTTTATATTTTATATTTTGATGTGTGGGTTATTTTATGTTATATTTTACGTCTTGATATTTTGTGTATCCCTTAAGTAATCATTGTAGTTATAGTTAACTTTACTACTCTTATCTTTTAACCTTCATACTAGCTTTATAAGTAGTTAACCAGTTACTTTAACTATATATTTGCTTTTACCAGTGATGTTTTACTTTCATATGTTTTCTTATTATTAGTTAATGACTTATTTCTACTTAAAAAAACTACCTTTCACATTTCCTCCAAGGCCAATTTAGTGAATGATGAATTCCTTTAGCTTTTTCTTGTCTGGAAAACTCTTTATCTTTCCTTCAATTCTGAGTGACTGCCTGCTCGGGTATTCTTCATTAGAAGTTTTTTCCTCTCAGCCCATTCTCTTCTAGCCTGCAAAGTTTCTGCTGAAAAATCAGCTGATCATCTCATAGGACTTCCCTTGTATGTAACAAGTTGTTTTACTCTTGCTATTTTTAAGATATTTTCTTTAACTTTTGATATTTTAACTGTAAAGTCTTGATGTGTATCTATTACCTTATTTGGAACTCTTGCTACTTCCTTGACCTGAATGTCTGTTTTCTTTCCAGGTTAGGGAAGTTTTCAGCCATTATTTCTTCAAGAAAGTTTTCTGCCCCTTTCTTTCTCTCATGTCCTTCAGGAGACCTTCTAATGGAAATATTATTCCATCTGATACTGTCCTTTCAGTCTCTTAAGTTATCTTCACTTTTTAAAGTTCTATTTTCTGTTTGTTGTTCTGTTTGGGTGAATCCTGCTGCTCTGTTGTTGAGCTTGTCAATCAGTTGGCTTCATCTGGTCTTTTGTTGAACCTCTCTAATGTACTTTTTAGTTTTGTTATTGCATTATTCAGACTTCTGATTGATACTTTCTTATATTTTCTTTCTCTTTATGAAGTTCTTATGGTGTTCACCCTGTGAGTTTTTCTCGAGTTGGTGAGAATCTTTATGACTGTTACTTTGAACTTTTTATCAAGTAGCTTAGTTATGTCCATTAAAGCCCCCCCCCCCCCGTTTTGTCTTGTTTTCTCATTTGGAACATAGTCATTTCTCTGTTTCTTTATTTATTTGACTCTGTGTTTGTTTCTATGTATTATGTGAAACATCTCCTAGACGTGAAGGAGTGGCCATGTGTAAGAGATGAAATATCATTCAAATTTACCTAGCATTTGGTTGTCTCTTAAACCTTCATAATTGTCTCATTAGTTTCATTTATTCTTCCTAGGTATTAATTGTTGAGAGTGTGCCAAACTGGTAGTGCTCTAAAGGGAAGAATTACAGTCAACACTTAGTTTCAAGCTGACTGGAAGCCAGATCCTTAGGCAGCTGCTTTTAGCCTATGTAAACATATACAGTCCTATGGGACCACAATAATAGACTCTGCTGATCTTCAGAACAAGAGATTTGGAGGTGTCTTCTGAACCCACCTGCAAGAATTGTTGTTTCAGATGAGTGTATAAGCTTGTTTATGGGTGGTAACCTGTTTGCTGTGGTGAGGCCAAGGGAGGACACAAAGATGCTGGCTCTCTGCCCACATTCTCTGAGAGCACCTCTGTAGCCTCTAGATGTGTGGAATACCTGAAGTTTATATCTCCAGACTGAAGCTTCAGCAAAAGTAAATGGGCTTTTTTATAGGCAGATTAAGTGTGAATTTCCATCTACTATTTGTGCAGTGCACTGGTGTGATAGCCTGTTCTGAACTGTCTTTCTGATTGTAATAGTTGCATGGGCCCAGAAACACAAGCCCCTCTGACCTCCAGAGCCAGGTAATCAAAAGGCATCACCTTTGCGGACTTCATTTTCCCACTAGTTTTAACAAGACTTTGGGAAAGTGACGATGGGGCACGTTTGAGGCTTTAGTGATACAACGTTATAGTGTAAGAGTGGAAGACACCTACTGCAGAGATGAGTACTGAGCTAGGCATTTCTGCAACTTTAGCAAGGTTGTGTCTTGGGCACAGCATTAGCAAGGTAGAGGGAGAGTTCAAAAATGGCACTCACCAGCACCTTCATCTTCAAAGCTCTACTGATCCCACCCCTCCAGCAGATACTTAAAAATTAGCAAATGTATCACTTCTCAAACTATTGCCTTTGTGCTGAATCCCAGGGCAAAAGAGTTCATGCACAAGTCCCGCAAAAGCAGTATTTCAGGGGCACCTGTGTAGCCTGGTCAGTTAGGTGTCTGCCTTGGGATCATCTGCCATCAGCTCATGTCATGATCCTGGGGTCCTGGGATCCCACCATGTTGGACTCCCTGCTCGGTAGGAAGTCTGCCTGTCTCTTTCCCTCTTCCCTTCTCTCCCATTCCCATGCTCTTTCTCTTTCTCAAATAAATAGATAAAATCTTAAAAAAAAAAAAAAAGAGTATTTCAGATCTCTACAGCCCCTCAGACCCTGTGGATGTAAGCCTGTTTGTTTCCAAAGCCAGACATGTCTCTTTGATGTAAGTCTCAAAATTTGGGGTGCCTGATGTGGGGCACAAACCTCTCAATTTTTAGAGAGAAGCTTCATAACTGTGGGCTCCTTCCTTATTGTGAGTGCATGTGCTGAATTGAGTTTTAGGCAAGACCTTTTCTCTATCTCTCCTACTCATCTCAATATGGTCCTTTTATCCCTAGTTGCAGAAGGAGATATTCAGCTGGTTTTCAGTTCTTTTTCAGTGGGAATTATTCCATATGTAGCTATAAATTTGGTATGTCCCTGTGAGGAGGTGAGTTCAGGCTTCTCTTTTGCATCCATGTTGGATTCCCCTCCCAAGGTTATTTGTAAAGTTCAAGAAAAGAGTGCCAAAAGAACACTACCTTTTTTTAGAGGTCTCAGCTGACTGCAAATTGATTTTTATGAAAGAGACAACCATACATACTTAATTGTGGTTAATTTCTGCAAATCTTTATGTAAAATCTTCTGATTCTGTGTTTTATCAAGGTAAACTGGGTTATGACAGGAAGTTAGTACACATTAAATGAAACAACACATGTGGAAGCAGTTATGTATCTGACACATAGTAAACACTCATATTCCAATTCTTGTCAATATTTGATATTAGATCCAATCTGAAGCAAAATTATAGAATAAAAGAGCAATGTGAGTTTTTTAAATATATAGTTAATGTCTGGGTGATAGTTTGTAATAAAAAGGTGGATTTATTTTTCCCTTATATGATCTTTATTCTCAACTACAAACACAAAGTGCTCCTGCATTGAAAGATGATTAATACGTCATTCTTAATGGCAGTTATGATGTTGCCCCTATAGTTAACATGTAGGTTTCAAAGTGATTTATCCATTAGAACTTTGAACATAGTTGAGAAGAAGCAAAACAGGAAAGTAAAGCTCTTATTATACCACAAGTGTGTTATGTTAAATACACATAGAATTTATAAACTTTAAAAATGCTTAGAGACTGGCTAGTAAATTTCTTCCCCACTTTCCACTTCCTAATACTATAATGAATCCTATCTATCAAAACATAAAATAATGTATCTAGTACCCTGACTACTGAAGGAATAGAATAGCATCCTAAGTAAATTAGACTATAATTATAAACTCTGTTTTCAACATTTTGGGCCATGAAAACCCAAAGAAAAACCTCAATACCACCTGTAAACAATATCTTAGGGTTTACAAAAAGTCCCATTAGAAGTAAAACAGATTCTACTTTCTTTTACTACCTCTGAGAAAATGCTCTGGGAATGAGATAGTATTAATGAAACCAAGGCAAATCATTCAGATTAGAGGTTCACCTTGTGTGAGCTTGTACATTCCTTGAAGTCACATATATAAATGTAAACCTCAGTTCAGGGCTTTTCTCACAGGAGCTAGATAAACATAGATCTTCCCCCAAAGATATTTGGTCTTCTTGAGAATGTTAATAATGTCCCCACCCTGATCCCTCACCCATCAGAGTCTGGCTGAACACATAGAAAGGTAAGATAATCTTTTTTTCCCCTACAGACAGAACAGTGATTTAGCACTTTATCAACATGCGTGTGTGTCATCTGTACTGTAAGTCACTATTTTATATTGCTCTGATCTTGCAAGATATAAAGTAATGTTAAGATCAAAAATAACACTTACATAAGTACTTTCTGATCGGCAAAGAGTGTTCATATGTGCTAGCTCACTTATCAATAAATATATTGCAACTAGTCAAAAACCTCTACAAAGTTCTCCAGATTTTTATAAAATAAAATGCAGTTAATTATTGATATCCCACTATTGTATCAGTTCCATTCAAATAATATTGATATGATCTTACTCAATGCTAGGAATTATGTACTGGGAAGTTGTGCTGTGATGATGATAATAATAAGTGGGATCATATAATGATGATTATGATTATCTTGAAGATGGTAATGCTGATTGGAGCATTTTAAGAATGATTTCCATATGCTACATTCTCATATAATACCAGGGTCTATTTTTGCAATCTCAAGTTTGTTTTCACTGCTTTACTTTCCATTTCAATGCCAAGATAGCTTCTAGAGTCTTTATAATGGATTATAATATCTGATAAGAAAGTTTTTGTTCACTATTCTTTTCTAAAATTTTCTCAGTGATTCTTAAGTATTTATTTTTTAATATAAACTATAAGGTCTTTCTTACTTCAGTTCCTCTCAAACTCCTTTCCTCCCCTGAAGTTCAACTCTATTGCAATTCTATGAGAATGGTATTAATATGTACTCATTAATTTTGGAACAACTGGAATATTAATGGTATTAAGTCTTCCTATTCAAGACTGTGATATGATTTTAATTGGTTCATTGTGTTTTATGTTTTTCAATAAGATATTATACATGTAAATCTTGTCCCTTTACTTATTAAATGCATTCATGGACATTTTATAATTTTTGTAGCTAATATGAATGGAGGATGTTTTCTCTTCTTCCTTTCCCTAAATGTTTACTGCTAAATTAGAAACATTATTGAATTGCTGATTTTTGTTTATCAAATGCGCAGGAACTTTACATCTTATTTTTTCTCAGTTTATTTTTTAACAAAGGTACTTTGTTTCTATTTTTAAAAAATCAAATAACCCATGAATCTTTTTACTTACATTTCTCTGTACTACTTATATTTTATAAATATTACTTTATTTCATTGCATAATTGCATTTCCTAGAAACTTTGAGGCAATACAGAAAAATAATGGTGAATGTGCTTATCCCTGTATGATTCTTGGATTTAAATAAAATGGTTTTGATGTCTTTATTGACAATAATATTTAATTATGATGAAATCTTTATTATATTTGAGTAATTTTGTTCCACTCCAACTTATAATTTTATTAGACATTCTTGAAAATTAACATATGTATATTACATGGTATATAAATTTTATCCCTAAATGCACTGATGTATTGAACTATGTTGATAGATTTTATGATATCCTGGTTTGGTTGTGATATAATGGTCTTTTGATATTTTAGTAGTACCTTTTTGCTATTGTTAATTTAAGGGGCCTGGAAGAATGCTGTGGTAGACTTACTAGGAGAACTTACCGGGAATACCAGAACATCTTACCAGAGTCTCACCAGGCTCTGCAGGCCACTCTTCATCTTGCAGTGATAGTGTGAAGATAATCATACTTGCCTGTCAAAACACCTGTCCTGGAAAAAGGCAATTCTTCGCTTAGTCTCACCTCCCCTGAGGCTCATTATCACTTTCTGTTCATGACCACATCTCAAGTAAGTGTTTAATGTTATGTGGAAGTCCTACTGGAATTTTCCAATCCATTGACTCTATCAATCTCCTGGTTATCTATTTCATATCAGCTCCTATACTGCCAAATCTAAAATCTTCTCCCAAATATTCATCTCAGATAATTTTTATTTAGTAACAAAGGGAAGGATAGTTACATTAAAGTCTCAACATTCCCAGAATTTCCTGCTCACAAGTGCTCTTGAATAATTTATAGGTTGTTCATTCTCATGTTCAGATAATGAGCAAGGGGACATACTAAGTCATGCTTTAAGGAAAATTGATAACATAAACAGTGAGAAAAATTAATCTCTCTTTTATTTCAATCATTTTAAACAAGTGGAGCAATCTTCAAAATTTAAACAAGTATTATTTAAAGAAAATTGAAGACAAATTTGACAAATAATAGCTAATACTAAAACATAGTGCTTTGTGTGGATAGACATTGTTATAACCACCTTACATATAGTATTTGGTTCAATCCACACAGTAACCTTAGAAACAAGAAGTCATCAATGTCTGCATTGTAGAAGTGAGAAAGGGAGGCCCAGGGAGGTTAACACGTTTGTCTGATGTCACATAGTTACTAAGAGTTGTTGGCAGGACTTGAACACAGGTAGCATGGTTGTTATTCCTTCTCTGTGGGAAGTAATGAATGGGAGGAGAAAATGCAAGAGGTGAGAAATGGTCGAAAAAATTCTCTCCTCACAGAAATCAGGAGTGGAGAAAAGAGTTGCCCCACTTCTTATTCCTATAAATGCATAAAGTTTAACAACATGGGAGTTTGGCCCTTGTCTCTCAAGTAAAGTGATCAGCAGTATGCTTAAACAGTCTCCTATTTTTCAGGATGTCACTCACACATACTAACCATTTCTCTTTTGGGCATTTTCTTGGGATCAAATGTGGATAATATGAAGTTTGCCTCCAAAGTTCTAAAATCGATCAAAATTATGTATTAATTATACCCAATCCAAGGCCACTCAGTCCCCAAGGCCTGAGTCACCCTCTGTTCTCTTTCTTACCCAATAATATTATGCCTGGCCACATAACATAATTTATTAGAGACTGCAGTGAGATTAAACGCCATTAAGATATTCCAAAATGTCAACATCAAGATGCTAACATTTGACTACACACTCCCTGTGAACTTCGCAGAGAGAAATTTAAGTCTATATATAATCCACTTTCTTACTCAAGAAATCAAGTTACTTTTACTCTTTTAATCAAAAATTTGGAGACGTAGAAGTGCATCTTCTCCAACCTCTTTAGTTCAGTCTGAGCTAGAATGATTCTTTATGCTTGAGTAAATCTGGGTCCTTTTTTCTTTTTTTTTCTTTCTTTTTTTTTTTTTAGAGGCATGCACATGGAAAGGAAGATCTCTTTTTTTCTTTTATTTATTTATTTATTTGACAGAGAGAGAGATTACAAGTAGGCAGAGAGACAGGCAGAGAAAGGAGGAAGCAGGCTCCCTGCTGAGCAGAGAGCTAGAGGCGGGCCTGGATTCCAGGACACTGAGATCATGACCTGAGCCGGAAGCAGAGGCTTTAACTCACTGAGCCACCCAGGCACCCATAAATCTGAGTTCTATCAGCAACTCTAGCTTGCACTCTTTCTGTCTGGAATAAGTTAAATTCTTTTTATTGTCTCAGAAGTTGTATTAGTTCAACTGCAATTTGTAGTGCCTCACTTTTTAAACAACTCAAAAAATTGATAAAAATCATACTTCTCAAGTTAAGGTAACAAGCCAATCCTTACTTCTAAAACCAGTTCTCTAGGAAAAAAAAAAAAGTCCCAGAACCGAGGATTTAACGATGCCAAAGACGGAGAAGATGTTCCTTTTGAGTGAACGAGAAAATTTTCTCGGTCGTAGCCTTGCCAGGACACCAGTCGATCTGTTCCATGTGTTCTAAATCCATGATGTGTGGATTTAAACTCAATTGGGAGGACCCTTCCAGCAGGAAGTTGATTTGGTGCTCTGCAATCACATTTCTGAGGGCATAATCCATTTATGCACCCAGGCTCCTGTCTCTGAGAAAGCTTACGAAGTTTAGAGATTTGCAAAAGAGGCAGCTCAGATGCCAGGTGCATACTTCCTTGTAAATATTAATTCTCAGTCCTGTGCCTTAGTGGACATTTCCAGTGCCTTTTGCCAAGAAACCTGCCTCTTAGAAAAATTTTCTCCCTCAACCTGAATTTAACCAATTTAGTGTCACCCTGAAACTGTGAAGTAGGAAATGACTTTGAGTTTTGTGCAAAATTTTCATGATTTGTCTTCCTACACTATTTTCTTGGTCATATGTGCAGAAGGGAATATGGTTCATCTGGTCCAGAGATATCTGGCAATAACAATTTAAAGCTAAAAGCCTGGTAGTACTTAGAGATATATGCAGAACCTTACTACCTGGCAATTTAGAAGCAGCAAATACTGTATTTCCCACTAATACCTAAGAGGCCTGTACTCTTTCTTGCAAAGGAACAGTTGCTTCAGGCAGAAAAAGAAAAAGAGGAGGAGGCTTTAACTTTCAGAACTCTGGCCTTCCAAATCCCTGGAGCTCTGAGTTTTTGCTATACTCTGCACCTCTGCTAAGAACTGAGTGGTCCCACCCCAGTGTTTTGAGACACCCACATTCTATCTCTGATTTCACCTCTCACAGTCCCCTCTCATTGACGTCCCTTCCTGAATGTTTCCTGAGGTCTAGGGACCTTTGTCTAAATTTCTGCCTCCAGGAAAACAAAGTCATTTGCTTTTGAACAAAAAACCCCCTGCAAGCTACAATCATCTACCACAGCCAAAATACCATGAAGTTGGGCTCAAATATTTCAGTGCAGTCAATCACAGAATGTAAAGCCTCATATGAACCAAAACCTGACCTTTACAAATCACCACAGTCAGAGCACCAATGTCCAAATTACATATCCTTAAACCACCAAGGATTTCCATGGGTATACTTTGCTCTCCCAAATTCCATTCTCTTGGTTTTAATTTTCAATATTTCTGGCTGATACATTTAATGTTGGGGTTTTAACAAAGCCACCACAAAATCACTACTGTTCCTTCCTTACCCTGGTGCAATCTGAAGAAGCTGAGGAAAAAAAAAATCAAGCCCTCAAAATGAAGGTTAAAATAGTAATAGAGACCTAGGTGACGAGACTGGCTCTCGAAAGTCGAGCCAAATGCTCTTGCTAACCCTGAATCTCAGAACGAGGCAGATTTACCCTTCCGATTATGGGCATGGAGGAACATGTGTATTTTTTGAGGACAAGATTAATAACAAAGGAGAAAAGAGTGAAATTAAACCAAGTATGTAGTTATTCTTCCCCAAGCAATCAATTAGTTATGTCAGGTTCACTTTTACTAGGGTGGAATGAATGAAGAAGGGGAGAAAGGCCAGAGTATGCAAAGGAAAGACACCTCCTCTTGGAAGCCTGGAGTGGGAAATGACATTCCCCTCCAGACAAAAAGGCCAAAAACATGCCCAATGTTAAATAACTCACATATGGAATTATTGTGATATCTGGTTCTAAGACTCCTGCTGTTTTCACAAGGACCTGCTTTTTTTGTAACTTCGCAGCTCTATCTGATAGTCTTAGAATTATTGGTTGTCATCACTGTGGTGATGAGATTACATTTCAAGTATGGAATTCTGTGTATCTATTTATATGTCAAGAAAAGCCTTGCTAAGATTACTTCATTTCCTGTAATAGTGTGTTCTGAGGCCATGGGCATATTTTTAACTGAAAGGGAGAGTTATCCATTTAATTATTTTATTATTTATTTTTGCGCATTTCATTGGCTAATAATTAAAAATCAACTTACTGGGGTTTGGGCAATATACTAGAACTACTTAAAATGATTGAAATTATCGGCAATTACAGTATTCCTTATTCAAGAGTTTTTTTTAGGAGTCACCAATTCTAAAAGTTTTGAAATATTACAACTTTAAATGTTTTAAAAATTTATTATAAGACTATAAGATTAATATATAATTATTAATATATACTTATTATAATGATAATAAAATTAATGTATTAATCTTATAATAATAACACCTAAAACTATAAAAAATGTGTCCATACATATCAATTTTACTTAAACGTCACATCATACTAGGACGTAAGCATTATTGTTTTCTTTTTCAGGGATGGAAACTGGAATTAAAAGGTGATGAGTGAGTCTCCAGGGTCATATACTTACGAAATTGATTGAAGGCTTGAGCCTAGACTGTTAAAACTTCTAGATTAGTGTTTGTTTCATGATACGGACTTCCTTTATGACACAGGCAAAGAGGAAATCACATATTATGATTATTGCAGGAAAATATAATGGCCGCTCATTCTCTCAAGGATTATTGAAAACAAGATTCAGCATGATGTAGGCTTTCAGTTATTCATGTGAAAAGAAAAAAATTCCAGATATGGAAATCTGTATTCTCTATACCACTATACTGGTAGCAGTAGAGACAGGAAGATTGCATCTCATGAGAGAGGAAGGCCCTCTTGAAAAAAACTCATCACCCCTGATAGTATTGAATCATTTTGTTTGTTTATGTAAGGGGATAATAATGACATTTTTCTTGGGATATGATTGGTAGTTTCTTTTTTCATCAAACTTATTTTCTGGAACTCTCTGCAGAAAGCACGAGGCTTTTAAAATTTCTAGAGCCTGGAAAAAAGGATTTAAAGGGATATTTATCTTTCTTTCCCACCTTCTTTCTCCTAGATCTAGTCTCTTCTCTCCCTTGATAAGGTCTTCTCTTACCTCATTAAATGAATAATGAATGAGTTAATGAATGAATAAGACTATAGAATGGAATAGGGAGAAAGCACGTGGAAAAAAAGTTACCCTAGAAATGGAGCTGGAATGCTACGTATTATGAAGAAGGAAAAACTGTACACATAAAAGTTATAAATCAGATAGATCGATGCAAAGTACTGACAAGTCCCCATGAAAAATAACAACACCAGCATCCATGGTTACCCTATATATCTATATACACCCATAAAAATAGCTAGAAATGAAAATGTAAGCAAGCATATCATTTCATATTTATACTTGCAATGCCAATGACATCAATAAACACCTTACTTAGGCTAAACACTTAGCCTTCACATCATTGTTAAACACAAAAAGGCAAGAGAAGGGTGATTATTTTCTTCCCAGTGTTGGCTGTTCTCACTCAGTCTTATTCAGCATATTGTTATCCTCTCAGGAGACAGGTTATACACCTGACCTGCATTAGAAAAGTTAGCAAGTGAAATGAGATTTCCCCTAAGCCCCTAACAGTGTTCTCTGGAATATATTTGAAAGCTTATCCTTTAATATAGTAATATTCCTTTCTCTACACTTTTATTACTTTGCAATTGAATCCAATCCCCATAGTCAGCACAGAGGCACACAATGAAACAGTATCTTACTACCTTATGGAGAAACTTATTGGTGTTCAGACACACACACACACACACACACACACACACACACACAGACACACATCCTGCCAAAGGGTTCATATGGCAAACATAGAAGGGAGGAATTATATCCAGACCTAGATTTTGATGGAATTAGACCTCAGCTGCATATACACTACTATTTTTAGTAGAGCTCCACTTATAATACATTTATGCACCTATCATTAATCACAGATTGCCCTCCTCTAGAACAACCTTCCCAATCATTTTCGCTTTCTTAAATCCTGTCTATCTTCAGAAACTAACTAAGGTTATTTACAATCCATTAGCCAGTTATGGATCCATCTAGACACAGACATGTCTTTCTTTTATAAATGTATGACATTTCTAGTTATTATCAAAATCAAACATTTGCAAATGCACCAGGCACATTCGTGTGATACCATGAAACTTTTTTTTCAAATACTGTTCTAGTTCATTTTATTTTGTATAAATTGAAGCTTATTGGTTTCTTCCTATGTATATTAGTCTTTGCATAAGATCCACTGCTAAAAGCTAACTGCCATGTCATGAGTAATAGTTTCAGAAAGGTGTTTTCTAAAACTTCATGTGGTATTGAACTTTACATTTTCCCCTGCCAAGGGGAAAAGAAAGAAGAAAATATTAACAATGCAGGAAAAGAGACCAAAGCACAAGAATAAAAGTATGCCCTAGATAAGATTCAAACTTCATGTAAAGGCAGCATGCAGGGACAATAGGGCATGAAGCTAAGAATGTGTGAACAGAATGGAGTCAATAGTGGGTTCCAGAGAGGCAAGAATTGAGCCTCAGTGAGAATATAGCGGGGTTAAAGGGACAAAAGTGGGCCAATAGCTCTAGAAGTAAAGCTAGGTTGAATGAATCTCTGCTCCTCAGAAACTGTAAATGATGAAAACATGGAGATTTAGCTAGAATTTTTTTTTACACATGTAATTTCTTGAATTGATTTCTGAATTTTTTCTCCTAATCTTTTTTCTACCTTATGTTAAGACAATTTACAAAAGAAGATTATTTTCTACTCAATATGGCATATTTCCCAGACACACTGAGTGCTATAGGCTCAGGTTTATACAGTAGGATTTTCCTCAAGCAGTTTAAGGGTTATGGGTCCAGAGTTATGCCTTACTTATCTATAACCCAAAAGTGAAGTCCTTCAGATCAACAAGTATTTTTAGTCATCTGTTATAGACTGAATATTTGTGTATCTCAAAAATTCATATATTAAAATACAAATCCCAATAAGATGGTATTTGTAGGTGGAGTCTTTGGAGATAATTATGTCATTATGGTGGAGACCTCCTCTATAGGATTAGTGTCCTTATAGGAAGAGTTCAGAGAGCTAGCTAGTTCTCTTTATATCACATGGGGGTAAAATGAGCAGTTAGCAATCTGCAGTATGAAAAAGGGCTCTCACCAGATCCTGACCACGCTGGCCCTCTGATCTCTGACTTACAGCCTCCAGAACAATATACATTTCTATTGTTGATTAGCTACTCAGTTTATGGTATTTTGTTATAGCAGCCCAAGCTGACTAAGATATTTTTCTTCTATTCCCATAAAATCTATCGCAATATTTTCTTGTAGTAGATATAGTAGATATTCCATTAATGCTGATTAACATTTAACTATTATGAATATTCAAAGTTCTTTTTCCAAAAGATGTAACCCTGTCCAATTAATAATAAATCATTAAACATCCAATCGCACCATTAACGTGTCTTGAGTGCAATGAAAAGTCAGGTGCGTGGAACAGATAATACACCAAAGGATTCTTTTTTATCATTATCTCACAGTTTTGAGCTGTGATTAGAGTTCCCTTTGAAAACATTTGTACTTTTCATTTAGATGAGCTCTGAGACATGCAGAGAAAGATGAAAAACAATCGCCGTGTGAAGTCACATATGAGGGGTTAGTTCTAAATTTACTAGCCACTAATTCCTTTGAGTGATCATATTTGTTCTTTGATTACACATAACCTTACTGATTTCAAAGCAAAAGAGCAGGAGGAGATGAAAATGCTTGAATCACACAGTAGCCTCAGGTGGTGC
>PITA01010564.1:0-71189 GCA_004023965.1 Spilogale gracilis
CTGGGACTCCACAATTTGCACTAATGTAATAAACAGAAGCTACAATGAAAATCCCTTCCTGAACTGTTACAGTCATTTGCTAAATGGCTCCAGTTGAGTTCAAAATAACCTAATCAAATAACTGGGGACCAACTACTTCCAATTTCTTTCCAAAAAACAATTTGACCTGAAGCTAAATAAGATTTTCCCAGGCTGTCTTACACAGAGAGGGGTTGAGATAATTTCTCTTCCAGTTATCAACAGTTCTAATCTCTCTGTATTTTTCTAGAGTCATTGCCATGTCCAAAAAGAATAAGAGAAATAATTCATAAAGGGATCAAACTTTCAAAACTATTTCACAATTATTAACTATCAGGACCGATAGGATAGTAGGAGAATTCCATACAAGTAACAACCACTGATAAACCTCAAGCTCTCAGGGTCCTTCTAAGATACATATAAGTATGAATTTCATGTGGATTTACTTAAGCTGTTCCCTTCAAATATTTTTTTTAAAGATTTTACTTATTTGACAGAGAGAAACACAGCGAGAGAGGGAACACAAGCAGAGGGAGTGAGAGAGGGAGAAGCAGGCTTCCCGCCAAGCAGGGAGCCCGATGTGGGACTTGATCTCGCGTCTTCGGGATCATGACCTGAGCCGAAGGCAGTTGCTTAACCAACTGAGCCACCCAGGCGCCCCACCCTTCAAATATTTTTAACAAGGTCCAAACCTATTATAGTGTCTGTACTAATTGTATAAAAAAGACATATTTGTTGTCATTTATCAAATGGCATTAAAACAATGTAAATCCAACTTCATGTTTAAGGTTACATAGATTTACATCTTTTCTTCTTCCTCACCAAAAAAAGAATTTTTCTTATTGGCAGGGAGACAAAATGATATTACATGGCACATTGAATAAGAGGGGTCTAGGTAATATAAGATTTTTACTCCAGCCATGGCTTTTTTCACTGGTGCTTGCTAATCACTTAAGCGCTATGTTCCTCAGTTTACCTACATTTATAATAAATGTACGTGTAAAATTACTTCTAAAATATATAGTAGTTCTAGAATTCTCAATGGAGCAGAAAGATCATGGTAAATGGAACTCCTGAGTAGGATAAAAGAATCCCTAAGGAAAATGTCATCAAAGGCAAGATAATGAAAAACAAACAAACAAACAAACAAACAAAACTGCTGTATTTCTCAAGTTAATAAGGAGAAAAAAACAATAGATAGAAAAGAATAAACCAGCACTTATTTTTGTTTTCATGATAAAATAATATTGATAAAATAGAATTTACTGAATTAAAGTGAAGGTGTGCAATTGTCTCATTTTTCTATTTGAAAATGTTATTATTAAAGCATTTTTCTAGGATTGTGTCTTATATTTAGGTAAGAAAATTCCTTTTCTCTAGTCTAAACTGTAAGTTCCTGAAAGATAGGCACACTTTCTCTTCTTTTCTTTTCTATCGACCAAGTCAACTTCATGGAATAAAGTTGTTGTTGGTCTGTTTCTCACCATTTACTCTGAAATACAAGCACAAGCACAAAGCCACCATGTCATTCTCCCCTGAAACTCAGAAAAGTGTAACAAATTTCCTGCTTGACATCTCCTATTGAATGTCTAAAGGTCATATTAAACCTAATATGCCCAAAATGGAAACCCCATTTGTCAACTTCACTTGTTTTTTTGTTATGTATCAATCACAATAAACTTAGTTGCTTAAAACAACACCCATTTACCATCTCAGTTTCTAGAGGCTAGTAGCTTCTCAGGAGTAGCTGAGATCTTTGCTCAGGATCATGTAAGGCCAAAATCAAGGTGTGGCTGTGGTCTTACCTAAAACATGGAGTACTCTGATCCAAACTCATTTAGACTGCTGACAAAATTCAGTTCCTTGTGGATGTACTATTACTGAGGTCCTTATTTTCTTAGTGACTATCATAAAGTAACAACTATCAGCTAGTTGTTCAGCCCAAGTCCTTCAAGTCTTTGCAGTGAGATCCCTTCTCTCAGCATCTGTTTGCTGCCTCTTTGAAGTCATCAGAAGAAATCTCTCTGCCACTTCACCTTCTTTTAAAGGGCTCACCTGGTTAGGTTAGGCCCACACAAAGATAATCTCCCTTTTTATTAATAGAAAGTAAACAGATTCATAATTTACTTATGGGAGTGATATCCCATCATATTTATGGTCCCTTCTCAGTCTCAGGAAGAGTTTATACAAGGCATGTATACAACAGAGCAGAAATCCACACCAACTTACACCCAAACTTCCCTTATGCAAGTCTTCCCATGACTAAATTGTTCCAGCCAAACCCTTAAGAATCCTACTTAATCTCTCCTTCCCTAACAACCTGTAATCAATTTATCATAAAATTCTATGAGCTCTACCTTCAAAGCATACCTCTTTGTCTTCTTCTCTCCTTCATTTCCTCTACAATCTTTTCTCCATGCAAATTAGAATGACTAGTATTAAAAAGTGCTCCTCCTCTCTCTGTGCTGATCTTGCCTTCAAGGGGCAGAGGAGAGGAAGAGAGAGAATTCCAAGAAGCTCCATGCTGAGCTCAGCATAGGGCTCAATCTCACAATCCTGAGGACATTACCTGAGCCAAAATCAAGAGTCAGACCTTTAACGGACTGAGCCACCCAGGCACTCTGGAAATGCGCAACTTTAATTCACTCTAAGAAGGCATTATTTCCTACCTGCATTCTTTAATACATTTCTACCAGATGCTTCAGCAGAGTTTATTGTTCAGATTTCTTGGATGTGAACCAGACACTTACAAGTGTCCCTATCCCAAGCTGCAAAGATCATCTGTCAAGTTCTACTTGTATTCTTGATATCCCTCTCACTTGACTTGAGGTAAATGAGAAGCAATCCACTTCCATTCATGGGAGACTAATAACTCCCTGACAGTTCTATTCATTTTCCTACTTTCTGGCTAAATTATTGATCTTCACTTAAACACTGGCCTTTCCAAAGCTGATTTTTAATCATGTACTTTGTAATACCAACGTGGATTGTATTGCAGCTCTCTTTAGATTCTGGGAATAGAAATATACTTAACAGAACATATGCTGATACTATCTTGTTGGGGTACAGCTCCTGGCTCTACCATTCACCACAAATGTGAGTTTGCCTAAGTAATTTAAGCTGTGTCTCAGTTCCTTCATCTGTAAAATACATAAAACAAGAACATGAATCTCATAGGTTTATTAAGAGAATTAAATTAATTGTGGTGCCTGGGTGGCTCAGTCAGTTAAGCCTCTGACTCTTGGTTCCAGCTCAGATCATGATCTCACTGGTCACAAGATGGAGTGCCACGTCTTTGTTGGCTCCTCACTCAGCAGGGAGTTTGCTTGAAGATTTGCTCCCTCTGCCCCTCCCCTCACTCTCTGTCTCTCTAAAATAAATAAATATTTTTTAAAAAGAATTAACTTAAAAAAGAATTAACTATATACACAGGCATATACAGTCCTATATACACATTCAGCTATATAAACACATCTGGATATAAATACCTACACAGCTGAATATGTATATGCTTATATATATATATATAACACAAATACATATATATGCAGGTACATATATCAGTATATGCTTGTATGTATTATAAATCAGTGTTTATACAATGTGTATATATATTCATATTCACTAATAAATATTACATGTACTTGTCACCTAATAGTTTGTTCTCAATCTTTGCAGGCCTTAAAATTGAGACCAAAAAAAAAAAAAAATCATTTTCAGATGTTGTCAAAAAACACGAAGAAATAAAATGCAGTATGATAAATCACAAGAAAAGTATATGTGTGTAGTGTGTGTGTTTCAAAAATGTCTGATATGCATATGAATATAAACCATCAAACTCAAAAAGAAAGCTAAAAAAGCAAACACCTTTCCTTTAACAAAATAATTTCAGTTCATAAAATACCCTGAGAGTGGCCATGATTATTGTTGACAATATAATATATATGTATTGCCCTTAACTGTTCAAAATATATTCATTATATTATCACATGTTATTTATCTTATCTCATTTGAAGCAAAAGCCACTTTATATAGCATTATTACATTTTTACTCATTCTTACATGGCAAAAGCTGAAATCAAAAATATTGTGAAATTTATATAAAGTGACCCTGTTAAAAAAAAAGGTGACAAGAGCTAGGTATAAAACAAAGCTCCAGCAAGTCCTTATTTATACTGTTGCACAATGCTCCCTATCCCAAGTACAGGAGTAATTAATCCATTTTTTGTGACTGCATAGCATTTTATGCATTTTTAATAAAATATATAGTTAGTATATTGAATATAAGACCTGTAAGATAAATTAAAATTACAATTTTATCTCCAATACCTGCTTAAATTTTACTCAGTGTGGGAATTCTTTCCTGCCCATGGATGTAAAATTGACTAGGTCTCATTACTTTCCAGAGCTATTCAAATTGAGACTTCTCCTTCCCAAGAACAAGGTTTATAGTTGGCTGCCTTAACATAATGAGAATGCTTGATTGTCCTTTGCTTTTTTTTGTCCTCACCAAATGAGAATGCTTGATTGTCCTCATGTCTTTTTCCTTCCTCATCAGCTAGCAGCTTTTCCAGACTTCTCAGGGATAAAATGAAATGAAATGAATTGAAATGATAAAACAAAACAAAACAAAACAAGAAATATAAAAGAGTAAAATGGCTTTTCCTTGGCTGATTGTGTCATATTCTGTGTGCCTGATATGTGGTTAAAGTTTACTTTCTTATGGGATGATTTCATGGATATTTTGGAATTTTCCATAGCTATGGTGTTTCACTCTCCTGGCTGTATACTCCTCATCCAGCCTCTAATTTCCCTGGAGATCTCCCTCACACAATATCACAATATTGGAGTTCCTTCCACAATTCCCGTTGGTCATCTTGGGCAGTTCTTATATGGCATCTACCCAGCTCTCTTCTAAGGGCCTGTAACTGGTCCACTCACATATCTTTTGCCATAAGAAGCTCTAAAAGAATATGTCTCAAAAGAAGAGCAATAGTCTCCTGGCTCTACACCAAGCAGCTGGTCAGCCTTTTTTGCGTCCAAGACAAGGTGAGCATCTGCTTCCAGGTTGCAAGATTTAGGGCACCACTAGATAACTGGCTATTTTAATGCTGAGTTCAAATAAGGTTATAGGGCAGTAAGGATAAACAAAGCAATAAAACTAGGTTAGGCAAATTGGCAGGCAACTTAGATCGTTTCCTTAGAATTTCGTTCTTTATAATAAGTGCAGAGGGTCTGACTTCTAGACCTTGAAATCAAGTGTGAAAATTACTAACTTTATTTATCTATAAATAAACTCTTTATAATTTTTTAATAAAAATTATATATATAATTATATAGATAGATAAATATTTATAAGATATTATAATATTTATCTATAAATAAACTTAATTTTTCTTCTGTGTCCTCCTTTCCCCCGATTTCGCCAGGTTGTAAAAATAATCTTGGTCAGGTTAGGGCAATCTCAATTACTTCAGTTACTTATTTTTCTACCTGCAAACCTTTCACGAGGTTGTATCTAAGTTGCAAAGCTCTTAGTATCACATAATTAACAGGTTTTATATGGTTCTTAATGGTCACTTCACACTAATTTCCAACATGGTGTATATATTTTCTCTCCTATATTTTCTGTCATTGCTAACACTCTTTATCCTCTGCTTCTTGTCCTCTTCCCCACCTAAAACATTTTTCTTGGTGCGTTGAGGAAACTGGTTTTGATTGAGATTTTTAGATAAGTTTTGCACCTTGGTTTTTTTTCTCTTACTCACTTTGTGTGTGTGTGTTGTGTGTGTTTTAAAAATTATTTTTTAATTTTGCATTTGAAACTCAAACACCAATGCTTTGGTTTTATTCTCATTTATTCTATTGTTTCATCCCTTTTTTAAGACATAAGCTCAAAATACCATGGTTGCTGCTAGAATTGGGGCCAGGGTTAGAGGGGAGTGTGGAATAGGGAGAGAATATCATGTAATAACCAAAATATCAGGAAAAATACTTCAAAATATTATGCTGTTACATAATAATCATTACAGAATATCATGTAATAACCAAAATATCAGGAAAAATACTTCAAAATATTATGCTGTTACATAATAATTGCTTAGAGAAGGGCTATATTATTTAGAGTGATAATTTCATTAAAAAATTGGTTTGTAAAAAAGTAAAGTAAAAAACCAATTACTGTCTGACTCTCCAATAACTTATGTCTAAAATAAGTCTGATGTTAGGCCTATGTTAAATACTGGGTACATTATCAACCTTGAGGCAAGTATCAGGATTATTAAAAAGAATACAAACAGGAAGGAATGCCTAATAAAATTTATCTATTTATTAATGATAAATATTACAATTTCAACTTTTACTATGTTCTTACCCATGAAACTGAATACTAAAAACCTCAGTTTATCTCATTCAATTACTGAAAGATCTGGTCAACAAAAGTTTCCATAAAACATATGAAATATATCTGATATTAATTGTACATGTAATTATGATGATTGACATGCTCAAATTCTTTCAAATTAGATGTGGTCTCTACTTTCATAAAAGATTCCAAAAGAGGGTACCTGGGTGACTCAGAGGGTTAAGCCTCTGCTTTTGGCTCAGGTCATGATCTCAGGGTCCTGGCCCATATCAGGCTTTCTGCTCAGCAGGGAGCTTGCTTCCTCCTCTCCTCTGCCTGCCTCTCTGCCTATTTGTGATCTCTCTCTCTTTGTCAAATAAATAAATAAAATCTTTAAAAAAAGACTCCAAAATATCTGAACATTTTTGAATTTTTAAATTATTGAATTATAATATAATTAGGTCCAATCTAAAGGTCCAACTTGGAAAGGATGTAAGGTAAAATTATTACACATATATGTAACTATATATGTATGTATTTGCAACTCTACATAGTATTTTTACCCTGCCTGTCTTCCAAAATCACACACATACACCAGCAATTTAATCCTTTTTAAAATAAGTTCTAATGTCAGTTCCTAATGAAAAAAATCCTTGAATACTGCTCTTCCTTAACACGACACAAAACCCTGTTTCAGTGGTTCTGTAGTTGGCTCTTAAGAAAATCTAGAAAAAGAGTTGCAATGTGAGTCAAAGAACACTGAAATTGATTCGTATTTCACAGAGATCTGCAGAACCGTGGATCTAGATTGCAGCTCTTAGCCACTAGCCAGCTTTGCCTGCATTTCCATGATAGGCTCTGTCTTCACTTTTTAAAATACTAACAGGCTTCTTGTGGGTGGGATCAAATGACTGCCCCTCTCCCTTCACCTGTGAAATTTCAGAGCCTATTTGAAAAGGGCCATTGTTTCCCAGGAATGCCAAGCCTAGTCCAGGAAAGAAAGTCTTCATTTCAACAGGAATTTGGAGTCTGCCTGAGAAGGCCAGCCAGTTTACTTGGTGAAAACCGGCAATTCATTCAAGTTCTGAACAGTTACTACCCAGGCCTTACTCTCTTATTCTCAATCCTGAGCTTTATGACTAATGTGTTTTTTTCCTTTAAATCATAGGGATGTGTGGTGGTGGTGGTGGTGGTGGTGGTGGGGTGTGTGTGTGTGTGTATGTGTGTGTGTGTGTGTGACAGCAGAAAGAAATAAGTACGTACACAGTGCAGCATGTGCACAGGCAATAAGCTTATGAAGGAAACCTCTCTCCTCAGTGAGCTGCAGCCACAAGTATGAGACATAGGTTCTTCTGTTCCAACTTCTGTCCCTACGGTTACAGCACTTGAGTGCACTCATGTGAATAAGCTCATATGTTTAACAAGCATTTTGAAATAGGTTCCCAATAAAATATATTTGTACAAGAATACAAAACAAAGATACAGTACTTGCATTCAAGACCTGGACAGAAGGCCCCCTGTCTGAAGCACATCAAAGACAATTTCTAAAGTAAAATTAGGACTAGAAGCCAAAAGAATGCATTGCTCTAAAACGAACAAACAAAAAAGCAACAACAACAAAACTAAACTATTTAATACTAAGCCGTACAGAGTAAACTCTTTCTTGTTAAAGTCTACAGGGACTGACCATTAATTTACTACCTAAAATTCCTACTGTTTAGAGTTCTCTGACATCTGCTCCAAAATGACTTGAACCTTTTCCAAGAGTTGTTCATTCTACTAACAAGATATTTAAGTTCACAGAATCCTTATTAAAAAAAATCTACCACTGCCTCTCAAAAATTTCAAAACATCACCTAACCATGGTGATGGTTAAATATTGACTAAATGGAAATTGACTAAAATGGAAAAATAAAGTAAAATAAAAACAACAATAATGTCAATGAACTTGAAAGCAAAGCATTCACCCTAAATGTGTTTATTAGCAGAGAAGGAAGTAGTGATGCCAATACAGAGTCAGGACAGGATTTTAGAAATATTTTTTCAAGGTGAGGGCAAGCAGTTTTAAATATGAATTTACTTAATTTCTTTATTCACCACCTAAAGATTTTGGAAATCTTTTTTTATGATTTTTAATACATCCTATGCTTAATCTCTCATTTAATAAAGTACATTAATTTGTGATGAATTTCCACATAACTATTTTCCAAAGAGAATGTTCTAAAATTAGAAAACAGAGATAAACAAAGGCTAATCAAGCCAAACAATGACTTTTTTTTTTTTTTTTTTTTTTTTTTTTTTTTTTTTTTTTTTTGGTGCTTCTCCTTCATCAGATGTTTCCCGTGATCTTATGAAAAACCTGATGTTGTAACATTATTAGTCACTGGACTTCAGGAAGATGGGGCACAAAAGGAAGCTTGTCCTTTTGAGACCTGGTTTTGAATCAGTTACAGACGACAGAAAAATACTCTTTTGTGGCTGCTAAAGTTCAGGAATGAATTCTGGCAGTCTTACCCAATTCCCTAAAGCAGAGTCCACATTACCAACATCTAATTGGCAGGCTTTGCTTGTAACTCCCACTAGGGGCCAGGGTAATGAATGGATTTAGTGAAGGTGTCCTGAGTCATCTGTAGAGTGGCTGGTCAGGGCACTGAGGCTCTTCCTTATCCCCAGCCATGTCACTAAGGAAAAGAGAGAGGTATATGTGCTTGCACAACAATGACAGACTCAGTAGTTCTATTAAATTGTAGTCTTAAAGATGGTTGTTTATTTATTTGTTTGTTTGTTTGTTTATTTATTGATCTAGAAAAGCCAAGGAATCCAGGAAAGAAAACATATTCTTGTTGGATCATTTCATTCCTTAATTTCCATTCCAAAATCTTTTATATTTGACTTGACTATGACTATAGTTGAATGTGATTTCCCCTACCTCTATGCCAGGTTATTTTTTAGGTAGTCAGGGAAGAAATTTGGCCAATTTCTGCCTAGAAAGCAAAAGATCAAGGGTGACCCAAAAGTCAGAATCCTACTCTGACAAGGTATATACTGAGAATAACGTTATGTCATTTCTTTCTTAGCCCCAAGGCTTCCTGTATGGGATTTACTTTCATATACTAAATAACTTTTACTCCTGTATAATTTACTTCCTCTAGTTCTATATGTATCAATATCATTAAATATTTAATATTGATTCATTTTTATCTTGTTAATTCTTTAAACTATTTGTGCTAAATTCTGAAATATTTTTTTTTATCTGTCTGTTTAGCAAAGACCCACCAGTACCAGTCTCCCAAATCTAGCAATTGAGATTGAATACTAACCACACCTCAGTGGTGGTAATACCACTGTCTAGCTGAAATTAGAGTAGGTACAGTTGAGAAAAAAAATAAAATGGCAGTTATGACAAAAATTAATGAATGCATGTTGAAGAAAACACTCACTTTCCGTTAAGAGACTTATGATAAAGTAATATTATTTGTTCTCTTACAAACATTTTCAACAGTGATTCCTCTTGAAATAATACATAAGGTGTTGCAATCCACAAGTCACAGAGAATTATGTCATCACATCAGTTGATTCTTTGTTATGTTCTTAAAACCCCTTCCCTTTCTTAGAACCAATAACCAACACATCTTCTATATACACTACAGTTTTTAAAATGAATAAAAAGACAAAGAGAAGTTTCAATAATAAAATCCACATTCAAAGTTAGGTGCTTTGAACTTTCTCATCACCTTACCAGGGTTTCCATCCACATGGGCAGTCTAAAAGACAACTCAGCAAGTGAATGGAACTGCAAACAATGGCTCCTTCACAAGTGGGTCTTTAATTGACTACGGCTGTGTTTGTGGAAGCAGAATTTATACAAGATGACAGATTCCCTTCATTTTAAAGGGATTTTATTGGCATTCCTGTGGTAAGGGTGGTTTCTCTATTGACTAGTCATGCTATCTATCCCCATGTATACCCACCTGATTACTACAGAAATGAATGAACATTAAAAATGATCACTTTATCACTTTTTATTAGAAATATCTCCTCACCTTTTTTTAATGGAGAAAAATTTACACTTTATAAGATATAGCTCATATTTAGAGAATCCAAACAAGGTTCTGTTTTCATCTGTGTTTTTGCCATATATTCTTAAATATTAGACAAAGTAATTAAATAATAGAAAATTATTAAAACCCATTTAATGGGGTCTCTCTTCTTCCAATTTGCTTAAGGTACTGCAGAGATGGGAAATTTTAAATCATATGATCTAGCTCTTTCATCCAAGATATCTACTTTTATCATCTAAATATCTGAAAATATTCTGATTTAAATTTTTGTTATATTTTTATAATGTCCTAATACGAGGGAGTGATATGGTATTTCTAATAACTTTGGGCAGACAGAATTTAAGATTTAGCTATATTTACCTGTAATTCCAAACTGCTTTTCATTTATTTGTCTGTTAATAGTGACCTCTACAGGTCTACTATAGCAACAACATAGCATTCCCTAGGTGCTCTCTGAAAGCTTACTTGATGAACAGAGGTATAATTGTAATATTAAGCTTAAAATATTAGATGCTCAGTGCAACTGTATATTTTAAATATTTAAAGCCCATGAAAATCAACTGGTATCATAAATATCTGTCTATTCTAATTTAAAAACAAAGTGATATTTGACAAGGTCTTAGCTGATTTATCAAAAATTTATAAATTTCAATAACTTCAAAGAAGAAAAACCTAAAATATATGTTAATGGAAATCTTCTCCTTATGTAAAATTAAGAAGGAAGCATTATATTATGGATGTGGCTTCTTTTCTAAAAAAATGTGTGAACATGAGCTCATATAAAAAAATAAATCCAGGGGCGCCTGGGTGGCTCAGTGGGTAAAGGGGCTGCCTTGGGCTTAGGTCATGATTCCAGGGTTCTGGGATCAAGGTCCACATTGGGCTCCCTTCTCAGTGGGGAGCTTGCTTCTCCCTCTTCCTCTGCCTATCATTCTGCCTTCTTGTGCTATCTCTCTGTCAAATAAATAAAATCTTTATTAAAAAAACAAATAAATCTGTCTTACTTCAGAGCATTGACGGTATGTTCCTCCTTATTACCATGGACTTCTTTCTAAGCCAATAGTGCAAGTGAGTTGCTGAACTTTATTTTTAAGAATAGATTATAATCCTTTGTTTTATTAACACATTTTTAACTCAATGGCTTTTAAATGACAATATATTTTGATAAGTCCATAAAAAAGAAAATATATATCCCTATTTGCAGTATTAAATTTGATAATTCTATCCAAATAAACTGGGAAATGTTTCAATATAGCTTCAGTTACATTTACCATTATGAATTTTCAAGGCAAAACTTTCTGACTCAAGTCAACTAAGAAAATTATCAGTCCAACAACCAAACTTCTTAGTTTTATTTTCCTCTTTTTTAAACTAGACATTCTAATGAACACCTGAAAAGTATAAATTAATATATTGCAACTTTCTGACTCCAACCTTGTATCCTTCCATCTATTCCATCATCTTTTACCTTATTCGGTTCTCAAATTTATTGATAACTCTTTATTTTCCCTTGTTATGGCCTAAACACTCTCTTGTCAATGTCCTACACTCCTTGAACTATTCCATTTCATGCCAGTAGGCTAACATAACCCTAATTTCAGTGATACTTTTCTGTCTGCCTTCTGTAGGCTTACTCTCAATCAGACTAGCTTGACAATTTTAGAATGTTTTACTATCTCTAATAGTTCCCAATAAAACTAGGTATTTCTTGAAAATAAAAAGATATACTTTATTGAAAATGACTATTACTCTGAATAATAAGTTTTTGAAACCTGGATAAAAAATAATTTTAAAAAAGTAGAGTCAGTCCTACCCAGAGTTATTAAGAAAGAAAAAGAAATAAAAGGCATCCAAATTGGAAAGAAGTAAAACTTAGTATTTACAGATGACATAGGGGCTCCTGGGTGGCTCATCTGATTGAGTGTCATGATCTCAGGGTCCTGGGATCAAGACCCTGTTCAGACTCTGCACTAAGTGAGGAGTCTGCTTGACATTCTCTCTGCTCATTCATGATCTCTGTCTCTCTCTCAAATAAAGAAATAAAATTGTTCTTGAAAAAAAATACTCCACTAAAAAACTGTTAGAAGTAATAAACTCAATAAAATGGAAGGATAAAAAATCAATATAGAAAAATCAGTTGCATTTCCACTCCTAATATCAAACTATCAGAAAAAGAAGTTGATAAAACAATCCCATTTATACTTACATCAAAAGAATACATTACACAGTAAAAAATTTAACCAAGGAGATGAAAGATCTGCGTACTAAAAACCATAAGACACTGATGAGAAAACTGAAGAAGACACAAATAAATGGAAAGATATTCCATGCTCATGGATTAGAAGAATCAGTACTGTTCACATATCCATACTATCCAAAGCAATCCATGAATTCAATATAACCCTTATCAAAATTCCAGTGATATTTTTCACATAGAAAAAAATAACCCCAGAATTCAAAACACAATAGACTGAGTAGTCAAAGCATCTTAAGAAAGATGAATGAAGCTGGAGGCATCAAACATCAAACTCTATTACAAAGCTGTAATAATATGTGTGCCTGGATGGCTCAGTCGTCAAGCATCTGCGTTTGGCTCAGGTCATGATCCTGGAGTCCCAGGATCGCGCCCCATATAGGGCTCCTTGCTCGGCAGGAGGCTCCTCCCTCTCTCACTCTCCCTGCTAGTGTTCCTTTTATAGCTGTGTTTCTCTGTGTCAAATAAATAAGTAAAATATTTTTTAAAAAGCTGTAGTAATAAAAACAGTATGGTACTGGTACAAAAACAGAGATATAGATCAAAGGAATACAGTAGAGATCCCAGAAACAAACCCACACATATACGGTCAATTTATGACACAGGATCCAAGAATACACAATGAGAAAAAGACAGTCTCTTCAATAAACAGTAAACTGTTTATTATTTCCAGAAAACTGGAAAACCATATGCAAAAGAATAAAACTGGGTACTATCTTATACAATACACAAAAAATAACTCAAATGAATTAAAGACTCGAATGTAAGACCTGAAACCATAAAACTATCATAAGAACATGTCTTTTTAATATCTCATTTATTTATTTGTTAGAGAGAGAGCAGGGGGCAGGCAGAGGGAGAAGCAGGCTCCCCACTGAGCAACAAGCCCAATGTGGGACTTGATCCCAGAGTCCTGGGATCATGACCTGAGCAGAAGGCAGACACTTAACTAACTGAGCCACCCAGGCATCCTCTTGGCAGTGATTTTTTTTGAAGCTGAAGTCTTGGCAATGATTCTTTGAATCTGACACCAAGAGCAAAGGCAACAAAAGCAAAAAAAAGCAATTGGAACTACGCCAAACTGACAAGTTTCTCTACATCAAAGAAAACCATCAACAAAATGAAAGGCAACTACAGAATGAGACAAAATATTTTCAAATCATGTACCTGATGAGGAGTTAATAATATAAAGAACTCATACAACTCAATAGCAAAAACAAAAACAAAAACAAAAAACAAAAACAAAACCCCAGAAACTGATTTTTAAAAAAATGGGCAGAGGATCTGCATAGACATTTTCCCAAAGAAGACATACAGATGGCCAGGAGGTACCTGAAAAGCTGTTCGATATCACTAATCATCAGGGAAATGCAAATCAAAACCACAATGAGATATCACCTCATACCTGTTAGAATGTCTATTACCAAAAAGATTAGAAATAGCAAGTGTTGGTGAGCATGTGGAGAAAAGGAAACCTTTATGTAACTAATGGAAAGAATGTAAATTGGTAGAGGTACTATGAAAACAATATGGAGGTTCCTTCACAACTTAAAAATAAAACTACCATGTAATCCAGCAATCCCACAACTGGATATTTATCCAAAGCAATTGAAAGCAGGATTTCAAAAGAGATACTTGCACATCCCTATTCATAGCAGCATTATTCACAGCTAAAAGGTGAAAACAATCCAAGTGCTCATCAACAGATAAATGGATAAACAAAGTAAGTTATATTCATTGATACTTGAACTTAGGAAATAAACAATGTATTAAGCTCACTAGAGTTGTTATTCCAACAAAATATTTGCTTCTTGTAAATGTTGCTACTTTCTATATTTTTTGTTATTTTGATTAGTATATACTGATAATACTCGTACTTCTAACTCGGTATCTAACCTGAAGACTTATTATCAAGGAATAATTTTTAAATAAACTTTGGTTTATATACATATTTTTTGTTTGTTTCAAGAAAGTAATAATAATAACAAAAATAATGTGATCAATAAAAAAAAACTTTCAGGAATAAAAGTATATTATATCATAGTAAATTTACTAGAAAGTGAAATGCAAATATATGCTCAGGGAAAGAAGAGATGATGTAAAATTTTCAAATAATTAATTAATTAATTTTTACTGTTTGAAGGTAGGTATATCAGTTTATTAGGGCTGCTGTAGCAAAATAACAGACATATAGGTTAGATCGATGGCATAGAAAAGAGAGCACAGAAATAAACCCACGCAAATATGATTAATTTACAATAAAGGAGCCAAGAATATACAACTGGAAGAGGTCTTCGATAAATGGTATTGGGAAAACTGGGAAGCCACATACAAAAGAATAAAACTAGAACTCAAAGTAGCACAAAATACATGGCTTTATACAATAGAAATTTACCTTCTCATAGTTCTGGAACCAAGAAGTCTGAAATCAAGGTGTCATATGGTCATGTTCTCACTAAAGGCTCTAGAAAAAAAAAAAAAAAAAAAAAACCCACAACTTCCTTGCCTCTTCCTAGTTTCCAGTGGTTGCCAGCAATATTCATTTTGTGGTTGCAGCTTCATCACTCCATTCCCTAGCTCTGTTGTAATGTGCCATTCTATCTGTGTGTCATTATGTGGTCTTATAAAAGCACGAGTCATTGGATTTAGGACCCACTCTCACCCACTATGACCTTCTCCAAACTTATCATATCTATAAAGACCTGATTTTCCAAATAAGGTCATATATCATCAGTTCTGAGTAGATATGAATTTTGGGGAGGAACAATCATCAACCCAGTATAGTGCCTGTGGCCCTCAAAAATTCCTGTCCATCCCAGCATTCCTAAAACTCTAAATCATTCCATCATTAACTCTAAATCCAAAATCTCATCTAAATTTGATTAACTCAAAAAGTTGCAAATCTCATCCTCTAAGTTAGGTATAGTTCAGATTCTGGGTATGACCCATCCTGGGGTAAAATTTTTCTTCATCTGTGGACCTGTGACCTAGAAAACAACATGCTTGCTTTCAAAATGCTACTGTGGGACAGGCATAGGATAGACACTCCCATTCCTAAAGTGAGAAAATGGAAGGAATAAAAAGTTACTGGCTCGAAAGCACATTTATATCCCAGAGAAAAAAAGTTCCATTAGATTTCATGACCCAAAAGTAAATCTCTGTGGTTTAGTCAGCCTTCTGGATCTGAAGGGTGTCCATCAACCCCTGTCTCTGGGCCATGGAGACCCTATCAGCCTACTAACCCTCTCTGGGCCCTCCTGGCCTTTGGACGACCCATTTCCTGTTTGTAGAAATTGAAAAATCTGACAGATTTTCTTCATTTAGTCTGATTTCTGTCCCCTCAGCCTAGGCCGGCAGTTTTTCTGCTGGTACAAAATTCTCAAAAATTTTGTTGATTTTTTGTGGATGTCAAGGAGATCCACAGCATTACACACAAAGTTTATCTTGGCCTCTGTTAAGATAATTGATTGGATCCATACCTCACGTCTGATCTCTTCAAAAAAGATTCCCCATACATCCCATATTGTTGTGCCATGTGGATCATCTAAGAATCTTCTAAATCATCAAGTTCTGGCTCCTTTTGCTTCATATTTCCTTCTTCAATTTATCTCTTTTCTCTCTCATTTTACTATAAGCAGCAAAGAAAAACCAAGCCGCGCTTTGTATATATTATCTAGAAATGTTCCCAGCCAAATACCCAAGTTATCACTTACAAATTCTTCTTTCTACTCAACAGCAGAACACAGTTCAGTCATATCTGGACTTTATAACAAAGATCACCCCTCCTCCAGTGTTCAAAAACATGTTCATTATTTCTGTCTGAGTCCTCACCAAAATGGACTTTAATGTCCAGGACAATCTAGAATTTTTTCTATCACATACTTCAGAACTCTTCCTGCCTATACCCATTATCCAACTCCAAAACCACTTACACATTTTTAGGTATCTGTTACAGTAGCACCCTTTTCTCAGTGCCAAAATCTGTTAGTTTCCTAGGGTTGCCATAACAGAGAACCACAAGTGGTTCTGAACATGATTTTTTGAGGACACTATTCAACTCAATACAGTAGGAATTGTATTACTGAGGCATTTCAGTTGTTTCATTTTATAGAACAAAATGTGATTTAACTCTTTAAAAATGAAATGTTTATAATACAACAGCAATTATATTATTTAATAATATATAATATATAACAGCAATCCTTTAAGCTTTAAACATAATAAAACATTCAGAAGTTAACTTAAAATATGTATGATTATAATTTTTCAAAATTCTTTTGGACTAATAGCCTTTGGGGGTAAATGTATTTAGCCTTGTACAATGACAAAAGTTTCCTCAGAGCAAAGATATTGATGAGTATTGTGTAATTTGACAATACTGCGATTTGTCAGCATCTATTTGATCCAACACACTTAAGTGAAGTGGAATGGGATAGAAAGAGTCTAAAATAGAACTTTTATGCAGCATAATGAAGCATATCCTACTTTCCCTAACAATATATATATTTTCCCAATCCATAACACTGCAAGAAGCAATTTGTTTACTTCCTTGTTTTATTTGTTTATTGTGGCCATGTAGGCTTTGAAGTCTTTTTCATGAAGTTGTATGTATGTATTTCTTTTAAGATTTTATTTTTTTATTTGACATAGAGAAACACAGCAAGACAGGGAACCCAAGCAGGGGGAGTGAGACGGAGAAGCAGTCTCTCCAAGAGCAGGGAGTCCCACGCAGGGCTAGATCCCAGGACTCCGAGATCATGACCTGAGCCAAAAGCAGACACTTAACGGCTGAGCCACCCAGGTGCTCCATGAAATTTGATTTAATTTAACTATTCTCATAGATAGTTAGACACTTAATGTACTAAAGGATGGTCTTACTGTCAGCTACAAAAGCCATTTATGGAAAGCATATTTGAATCAGGTCCTAAAGGATGACTGAGTTTGTATGAAGTAGTAGAAGTTGGGGCACCTGGATGGCTCAGTGAGTTAAATGACTGCCTTCAGCTCAGGTCATGATCCCAGGGTCTTCGGATTGAGTCCCACATCAGGCTTCCTGCTCAGCAGGGAGTCTGCTTCTCCTTCTCCATCCAGCTCCCCCAGATTGTGCCCTCTCTCTCTGTCAAATAAATACATAAATCTTAAAAAAAACAAGGGCATGGGCTTCTTTAAGACATATATATATAGAGAGAGGAAATATAAGACATATATATATATATATATATATATATATAGTGGAAATAGAGAAGGGTGTTGCAGGCATAGAATATGGAATAAGTAAATATACAGAGGCATGAGAGAGTACGGTTTGTTGGAGAAGATCCAACGGTATAGTGTGGCTACAATTTGGAATGAAGCAAGAGGATATAGGGCCCAGATCATAAAAGATGGATTGGGGAGGTGGCACAATGGAGAGGGCAAAAGCAGCCTGGGAGTTCATTTAGGAATGGAAAATGAGGAAACTTCTTATTTCAAAAGCTTTATTTAAGAGTTATTAATAAGGTAGGATCAATAGGATTTTGTGATGTGGGAATTAAATTTAAAAAGTTCTATTTTTATTTTTTTAAGTTTTTATTTAAATTCCAGTTACTTACAGTGTAATATTAGCTTCAGGTATACAATTTAGTGATTCAACATTTCTATACAACATTCAGTGATCATCACACACACATGCACACACACGCACACAAGTGTTCTAAAAAATGAACTCAAAATGTGTGTCATGGGAAGCCATTTGCTCCGAGGAAAGATGAGAAAAGAAAAATCACCTTTAACATTTTCAGGTTATATCCCGGTGTGTAGTTATGTGCATTTGCATTTATAGGAGAAGACAGAAACGAGCCTGGCCTGACTCATCTTTTGTATTATAAGCCAACAGGTATATGGGTATTCAAGGGGGAAAAGTTATTCATAAATGTTCCCAGATTTTTAATATTTATTACTAGAAGTAGTTACTAAAAATAATTAAAAACCTTTTACTGGTAATCTTCAGAAAAACAATAAAGTTAGTTAATAGGGTAAAGCTATAATGTCATATCAAGACATTAATTCTCATTCATCTTCCCCTTTCCAGTGTTTGGCACTGAAGAGACAACATTGACTTATAACTTTTATACCTTAAAGTTACAATTTTTTTTCCTACTCATATATGACACTTGCTAGTTTTGTGACCTTGAGTGGGTCTGAGACTCAATTTTATATATATATCCTGAAGGACAGTCTCTTCAAGCTCTCTTAAAATTATTTTATCTTTTCCTTGTCTTTTTTTTTTTGGAAGTAGAAATTATTTTTCTCCACCCAAGGTTTTAGAACCTTACTCATTTTCCTAGGTGAATTCCTTTAAACCCAGATGTGAACTTAAACATCTTTGAATATCTTCCGTCACTTCACTTAATTCTTCAACAGTTCAATACTGTAGAAAATAATGCACTACAACTTATTTGTGTATATTAATGCTCATAAAATTTAAAAAGTATTATCTATAAAGTATATTTAATAGGTATATAAATTAATATACACTTGGAAATTTCAGTGCTGATAAATTTATAAGTGAAGTAAATATGCACATTTCAGATAACTTATGCAAAAATTCTATAAAATATATTCACTATGCTTTAGCAATAAAAACATTTTTCTTGCAGCTGTAATTCTTCAGAACTTTCTTAAGCCTCTGACTTAGTATATGTAATAGGTGAAGGACTATAAATAGAGGATGATGAAGCTACAACTCTGAGAGTCTTTAATTACCCAACTCTGCATTAAGCTTACAGGTTTTGCCAAAAAAGTCTAAGTAATTAATTCATGTTTATTTCAAGCTTGTCAGGGGATTTCCATTTATTCTTGGTTTATACAAAAATGTATTGAGGTTAAATGTTCAGGGGTTTTGTAAAAATCTTCATTTTTAATTAAACATTTATTAAATCAAGTTATCAAATGTTCTTATCAATTCCAATAAAGAACTTAAATTTTTGCAATAATAAGGGCAGACATGAATAGAATCCATAAATAATCCCAAACCTCATTTCAACAATGTTTTACTCCCCACCACTCTATTTTTAAGTACTAATAAGAAATATTAAAATTTCCTATTTTGATTTTTTTAATGTTCTATTTCCTCTAACATTTACTGGAAGAATTATTAATGTCCAAAATTCAATATAATATCTTTAAGGTGGTATAATATATATATGATTTTTACATATGATTAAAATTTTATATATATGATTATTAATATTTGTGGATAAATTTCAGCTATATATAATTATTAAAATGTATGGACAAAACATTTCAAGGTTGAGTAAATTTTTAAATTTTTGTTCACAATGTTTGGATATTAGGGATAAATGGCTGATTATGTTCTTTGCATACTTCTGATCACAAGATAGACTTCAAAAAAGGTCACATTTCTTTGTAATTCTTCTCATCAAAAATTGGAGTGTATGTCTATACCTCTTAAATACAGGCACGCCTAATGATTTTGACCAGGAAAATCTGCCAGAAGTTTTACTGAATTGTTGAATTCTAAACATGGGCCTCAAGAAGCTTCAAAGCTTCTTCTCTTGGTTTTGAAATTCTGACACCATCACATAAATAAGCCAGGACTAACTCGGTGAAGGACTGAGAGACTACATTAGAGTGGGTCTGGTCATCCCAGTATTCCTAGACACACAATCATTAACAAGCCAGCCCCAGTCATCCCACCAACTGACCATATACACATGAGCAGAACTTGCCAAGATTAGTCAAGGCTGGTCCACACCAGAACTGTCCAAAAAGGCAGCCCCAGAATCATAAGTGAAACAAATAACATTGTTTTAGCTGCTAACATTCAGGTACTTTGCTATGAATTAAAAGCTAATTGTTAAAACTCTTAAAGCTTTTCTATATTTTAGAAATTTCATACTGACAAATGTTTGTTGATATCTAGAAGCAGTACTTACAGAGCTCCTACATAATTGCATAAGAAAGTTGCTTTGGGCATGATTTTCTAAATAAAAATCCTTCACACAATGAAGGTCATCTTCCTTTATAGCTTACAGGAGTCTATTGCCATTTGGTTTTCAATGCAGGGATCTCTCATACAGATTTTAGAATGAAGAACAATGCTACTTAATACTATCCAATAATACTAATTAGGAATAAAAATATGGCCTACCACTTTTATCTTCACCTTCTGCCAAAAAAAGCAAATGACAGAGACAGTGAAGACTTGAGTACTTCAAAAGCAAACAGGTACACAGAACACATGTATGTATTACTAGCCACATGATGTGAGAAAGAGAAATGAGGTTTATCAAGCCTAAGTAATCTATTCAAGGTTAATAGAACATTAAGATGGAGAAGTAAATTCTGGAACTTAACTTATAAAATGAATGCTTTTCCCATTAAAAAAATAATGTTAAAAATTTGGAGTTAGGAAAATTAGCTTTAAACAACATATTTGGGTAGGATGTGCCCCTTATTCTAAAGAGTCTTATAAAATTCTCAGGATGTTTATTTAAATATATTATTTTATGATATCAACAACCATATAATATGTTCTGGTATGCTGCAGCATCAAACTATCAACTGAATGATACAATTCCAAAATTGGCTAAAAGAATGCCAATTATAAAATAAAAAGTTACAGTTTTACATTTATAAAAAAGTAGGTATAAATCTATAACTATCTCTCTTTTTTTATTGTGGTGTATTTGGTGTCAGTTATTATGCTTCTGGAAATATAAAATTTCCTTCCAGTATCTACCCGTACATGTCCAGATGCGTATTGGGAGAAAATGTATAATTACAATGTTTAAAATAGCCCAGAGTTGACAGTAGTTTTCTGCTTTGTATGAAAAATTAAGGACATAGACAAGTGGTGTGCAGGTCAGGAATGGGTATGGAAGAGTAGTTATACGAGACTACAGACAAATTAAGCATAAATTTTCCATCATTGTGTTAATGGTCTCAGACCTCAAGTTTTCCTCCATATTATGTGGTGCAGATTATGAATCATGACATGGAAATTCTCCAATACTTTATCCAGGTCCAGGAAAACAAACAAACAAACAAACAAAAAACAACAGTACTTGCTTATGTCACATATATGGTTCTGTAAGTCTAGTCTAAGGTAGAGAGTGTTACAAAATCATATATCTAGTGCAATTAAAATTTTTGATACTGAATTGTTGCTCACAAATTTTCATTAACTATTATTATTAACAATAAAAGAACCATATACGATGATCTAGTGGGATTTACTCTGGGATGCAAGGAAGCTTCATTATTTGCAAATCATTCAATTTGATACATTATACTGCATTAAAAAATGAAGGATAAAATCATATAATCATCTCAGTAGACATGAAAAAAGCATTTGACAAAATTCAATATCTATTATCATAAATAATAACATCTATTAATCATAAAAACTCTCCAGAAAGTGGGAATAGAGGGAGCATGCCTAAATATAATAAAGGCCATGTCTGACAAATTCAGAGCTAATATAATGCACAATGGTGAAAAGCTAAAAGCTTTTCCTCTAACATTATGAAAAGAGAAGAATATCCACTTTCCTCACTTTTTTTTAACATAGTATTAGAAGTCATAGCCACAGAAATTAGGCAAGAAAAAAATCATACACATTGAAAAGGAGAAGACATTTGCAAATCATAAATTTGAAAGAGGTTAATATTCAAAATATATGAAGAACTCAACTTATTAACAAAAATATATGATTAGAAAATGGGCAGAGGGGGCAAACTGGAGGACAGTGGGAGAAGGAAAGTAAATGGGAACTAGGGTAATCTAGGGAGGAAAACGAAACAGCAGAGACTTTGAACACAGAAACAAACTGAGGGACTTGGAGGGAGGGGGGTGGAGGGATGGGAGAGCCTGGTGGTGGGTACTGGGGACACCTAAAGCGTGGAGCACTGGGTGTGGGGAATGGGGAATGAATCTTGAAACACTGGAAAAAAAATTTTAGTAACAATAAAAAAAAGAGAGAAAAAAAAAAAAAAAGAAAATGGGCAGAGGATCTGAACATTTTTTCCTAAGATGACATACTAGTGACCAGAAGGCACTTGGTAAGATGCTCAATCATCAGGCAAATGTGAATCAAAACTGCGATGAGATTTTACTTTACCCTTGTCAGAATTGTTATCTTCAAAAAGATGAGTAATAACCAGTATTGGCAAAAATGTGGAGAAAAGAGAACCCCCTTGGACTGTTGGTGGGAATATAAACTGGTACAGCCAATATGGAAAACAGTATGGAATTTCCTTGAAAAACTAAACTAGAAACATATGCTCCAGCAATTCCACTACTGGGTATCTACCTGAAGAAAACTAAAACACTCATTCAAAAATAATCTGGATCCCTACGTTCATTACAGCGTTAATTACAATAGCCAAGATATCAAAACAACCTAAGTGTCCTATGACAGATGGATGAATAAAGAATATGTGTGTGGAGGTATTTACCTATATATACATACAATGGAATACTACTCATGCATAAAAGGTAATGAAATCTTGCCTTTTGTGCCAATAGGGATGGACCTTGAGAGCAATATCTTAAAGTGAAATAAGTCAGAGAGAGTGAGGAACAAATACGGCATGATTTCAGTTAAAACTAACAAGCAAAACACATCTCAGACTCAAACATAGAACAGATTAGTGTTTGGGAGACAGAAAAGAGGTTGAGGGGAGTAAAACGGGTGAAGGAGATCAAGAAATACAAACCTGGGTGCCTGGGTGGCTCAGTGAGTTAAAGCCTCTGCTCAGGTCATGATCTCAAGGTCCTGAGATCGAGCCCCGCATTGGGCTCTCTGCTCAGTGGGGAGCCTGCTTCCTCCTCTATCTCTGCCTGCCTCTCTGCCTACTTGTCATCTCTCTCTCTGTCAAATAAATAAATAAAATCTTTAAAAAAAAGATACAAACTTGCAGTTACAAAATAATTAAATCACAGTGATGTAGTGTACAGCACAGGAAATATAGTCAATAAGATTGTATTAAATTTGTATGGTGACAGATAGTAACTACGTATTGCAATTATTTCACAATGTATACAAATGTTGAATCATTATGTTGTATATAGGAAACTAATGTTGTACTGTTTGTTGGTTACACCTCAATTTAAAAAAAAAAGAAAAGCAACAGTTTTAGAAAGTAAGATGGTGGCAGAGTAGGAGGAAGCTAGGCTTATCTTTCACAGGAACACAACTAAGTAACTATCAAATCATCTTAAATGAAAACTGATTAAAAAAAAAAAAACAAAAACTCCACAACTAAAGGGAGAGAAGAGGCCACACAGAAGAAGGTAGGAAGTGTGGAGACATGATTTAGGGGAAAAATAGATCATAGATGCTGTAGAGAGGAAGGAGCCATGGTGGCAGAAAAGGGAGAGAGAGAGAGGATCCCAGACAGAAATGCACAAGGAGAAGGTTTCCCCAAAACCTTCTTGAAACCTTCTTGAAACCCTGGCTTGAAACACAGGCGGAGCTGAGTTTTGTGAGCACTTGCAAATAATGGGACTTAAAGCCTAGAATTTTAAAGGAAAGCAGGATTGTCTGGGAGGGCATTGCTCCACAGAACTAAATGATATAGAAGCTAAAAAAAAAAAATAGTTGAACAGATCAAAGAAACCGGAAACTAGTTCTATAAAATAAAATTTTAAGCCTCTAGTCAGATTTATTAAGAGGAAAAGGGAAAGGACCCTAAAAAAATCAAAATGAGAGAAGAGAAATAATAACCAACACCACAGAAGTACAAATAAAAACAGTTATAAGAGACTATTATGAAAACTATATGACAACCAATTGAACAATTTGGAAGAAACATACAATCATAGAAATATATAAACTTCCAAAATGGAAAGAGGAAGAGAGGTGCCTAGGTGGCTCAGGCAGTCAAACATCTGACTTGGTTTTAGCTCAGGTCATGATCCCAGGATAATGGGATCAAGCTCTGCACTGGGCTCTGTGATTAGCTCAGGTCTGCTTGGGATTCTCTCCCTCTCCCTTAGCCTCTTCCCTGCTTGTATGCTCGCTCTAGCTCGCTCTCTCTCTCTCTCTCGTACATGCATGCTCTCTCTCTCTTGCACATGCCCTCTCTCTCTTTCTCTCAAATAAATAAATAAATAAAATTTTAAAAAAATGAACAAATAACCAGCAAAGAAATTGAATCATTAATCAAAAACCTCTCAATAAACAAAGTCCAGATGGATTCACAGGCAAATTCTATCAAACTTTAAAGAGTTATTACCTAACCTACTCAAACTATTCCAAAAAATAGAAAACTATTCCAAATTCATTCGTTGAAGGTAGTTCATTTTTTCAGGGTAAATTTATTACCCTGATACCAAAAGTGGATAATGACTCCACTAAAGAGAACTACAGGCCAATATCCCTGATGAACATGGATAGAAAAATTCTCAATTAAATACTAGCAAACTGAATCCAACAATACATTAAAAAACTCATTCACAGGCACCTGGGTGGCTCAGTGGGTTAAAGCCTCTGCCTTCAGCTCAGGTCATGATCCTAGCATCTTGAGATCCAGGCCCACACTGGGCTCTCTGCTCAGCAGGGAGCCTGCTTCCTCCTCTCTCTCTCTGCCTGCCTCTCTGCCTGCCTGTGATCTCTCTCTCTCTGTGTCAAATAAATAAATAAAATCTTAAAAACAAAAACAAAAACAAAAACACCTCATTTACCATGATTAAGCAGGATTTATTCCCGGTTGCAAGAGTGGCTCAATATTCCCAAATCAATCAATGTGATATGCCACATTAATGACAGAAAGGATAAGAACCATATGATCCTTTCAATAGATGTGGAAAAAGAATTTAACAAAGTTCTTTATCCGTTCATGATAAAAACCCTGAACAAAATAGGCTTAGAGGGAGCATACATCAACATAATAAAGGCCATATATATATGTATGTATATATATAAAAAAACAGATAGCATCATCCTCACTGGGGAAAAACGAAGAGCCTTTCTCCTAAGGTCGGGAACAGGACAAGGATGTCCACTCTTACCACTTGCACTCAACATAATACGGGAAGTTCTAGCCACAGAAATAAGACAAAAAAAGAAATGAAAGGCATCCAAATCAGCAAGAAAGAAGTCAAAGTTTCACTATTTGCAGATGACATAAAACTCTATATAGGAAACCTAAAAGACTCCATGAAAAAAACTGCTAGAACTGATGCTGGAATTCAGTAAAGTCACAGAATACAAAATCAATCTACAGAAATTATTGTATTTTTACCAACCAATAATGAAGCAGCAGAAAGAGAAATTAAAGAATCAGTCTCATTTAAAGTTGTTCCCAAAACCATAAGATACATGGGAATAAATCTAACAAAGAGATGAAAGACCTGTATTCTTAAAATTATAAAACAATGGTGAAAGAAATTGAAGAAGTCACATAAAAATGGAAAAACATTATATGTTCATGGTTTGGAAGAACAAATATTAGTTAAAATATCTACATTACACAAAGAAATCTACAAATTTAATGCAATCCCTCTGAAAATACCAACAACATTTTTCACAGAACCAGAACTAACAATCCTAAAATTTGTATGGAACCATAAAAGATCCCACATACTAAAGAAATAAAAAAAGCAAGCAAAGGTGGAGGCATCAGAATTACTGACTTCAAGCTATGTCACAAAGCTGTGGTCAACAAGACAGTATGGCACTGGCACAAAAACAGACACAGATTAATAGAACTGAATGAAAAACCCAGAAATGAATCCACAGCTATATGGGCAATTAATCTTTGACAAAGCAAGAAAGAGTATCCAACAGGAAAAAGACTGTCTCTTCAAAAAATGATGTTGGAAAAACTAGACAGAACTAAATGTGAGATCTGAAACCATAAATACCTAGAGGAGAACACAGGCAGCAACCTCTTTGGCCTTGGTGGTAACAACTTCTTACTAGACACATTGCCTGAGGCAAGGGAAACAAAAACAAAAATTCTCAATTGGGTTTTCATCAAAATAAAAAGCTTCTGCAGAGCAAAGGAAACAATCAACAAAACTAAAAGGCAATCTGCAGAATAGGAGAAGATATTTGCAAATGACATATCTGATAATAGGTAGAATCTAAAATCTATGAAGAACTTATAAAACTCAACACCCCAAAATGAATACTCCAATTAAAAAAATGGACAAAAGACATAGTTGCCTGGTTCACTTAGTCAGTTCTGAAGTGCTTGACTTCAGCTCAGGTCATGATCTAGGATTGAGCCCCACCTCAGGCTGTACACTCAGCAGGGAATCTCCTTGTCTCTCTCCCCTCTCTTTACCCTCCCCTCAGTTACATTCTCTCTCTCTCTCTTTCTCAAAATAAATATATAAAATCTTTTTTTAAAAATGGGCAGAAAAAATGGGCAAAAAACATTAATAGACATTTTTCCAAAGAAAATGTACACCTGGCCAATAGACACATGAAAAAATGCTCAACATCACTCATCATCAGTTAAATACAAATCAAAACTACAAGGAGATTACCTCACACCTATCAGAATGACTACATACAAGAAACAGCAGGTGCTGGTGAGGATGCAGCTAAAGGGGAACCCTCCTGCACTGTTGGTGGGAATACAAACTGGTGCTGTCTCTAAAACAGAATGGAGGTTCCTCAAAAAGTTAAAAATAAAATTACCCTATAATTCAGCAATTGCACTACTAGGTATTTACGCAAAGGGTACAAAAATACTAATTCAAAGGGATACATGTACCCCAATGTTTATAGCAGCATTATCTACCATAGAAAAATTATGGAAACAGCCCAAGTGTCCACTGACTGATGAATTATACATTCTTTATGGAATATTACTCAGCGATAAGCAAGTCATTAAAAAAAGGCGCACTTTTTTAGTTCTTTTTAGAAGTGTGTGTGTGTGTGTGTGTGTGTGTGTGTGTGTGTGAAGATTGCTGGGTATCGTATGGAACTGTGGAGTCACTGTATTATACACCTGAAACTAATATTACAATGTATGTTAAATAACTGGAACTTAACTTAAAAAAAAGAACCATGTTACTAAAGAATAAAATACAATAGTTCAATAATTATCATGTATGTTTCATATCAGGTTGGGATTATATTAAATTTTTTGTGAAATTAAAAAATTAAAATCAATCTTTTGTGGGCAGCATTAAAATAAAAATAAAAAATGAAGAAATAAAAAAGGGCTTGTCAAAAAAAGGAAGGAAATAATAAGATTAAAAACAAAAAATTATGGAATGATAACTCAGAGAATATTCAACAAAGAAAGACTTGGTTTTGCAAAAACTTAGAAAATCAATAAAAGTCATAAAATTGATCAAGCAAAAAAAGGGAAGGCCCAAGTAAACAGGATTAGAAATAAAATGGGAACATAACTAATTGAAATTGCTTCTTATTAATTAAAGATACAAAAATTATTTTTATGTCAACAAGTATGAAACAGAGAAGCTAGAAAAATTCCTAGAAATGTCATACTGAATCTGACTTGAAAAAAAGGAAAAAGAAATTAGAAAAATCTTATGATTATTTAAAAACCTGGGTCACAGTTAAATCTTTCAATAAAGAAAACTTCAAGCCCAGATAATTAGGCCAGCAAGTTCTATCAAACATTTAAGAAACAATTATAGTCTTTCACAAATATTATTTTAGGTATAGAGAAAAGAAAAAGCACTTCCATTTTCCTTTGTGAAGCTAACAAAACCTAAGAAAACATACAAAAGATTACAAAGACACTAATAGGAAGTAAATTATGGCTTATAAAACTCACAAACATGCATTCCAAAATTATAAACAATTATATCCAAACTGACTCCTGCAATATATTTTAAAAAATGAAATAAGGTAATTAGGTAACTTTATTCTGGAAACACAAAGTAGTTTTAACATTAGGACTAAGTGTTTCAGACAAACCCTTACTCTAAAGCCAAGTTTTTAAGCTGGAAAAAAAAATTTCTGAAAATATAATGGTACTAGCATCAAATGTCTATTAGGATAATACAGATTACTTACTATTGCTAAAAACATCATTTTATGTGAAGTAACACAATATTAACTTAAAATATACTGTGATAAAGATGCATATTGTAACCTCTAGAGTAAGCACTTAAAAAAAAAACAGGTACAAAAAAGTATATCTAAAAAGCTTTGGGAAGAATTAAAATTTTGAAAAGTAGCTAATATGGTTAGCTATTTACAGGTAATGAAACAGAATTGGAAGAACTCTAGTAAATACCCGACTTATCCATTGGATAATGTAGTGTCACTCTTCAATCTTATCTTATTGTTTACTTTTAAAATCTTTACTTCTTTCAGTTCTCTTTTAGAATTGATTACAGTGAAATGAGATGATTAAGATAAAGCATGATATGTAATATTTACATTTGCCAAACATCAGAGAGAATATCCTTGGTGCCAAGACATTTGTCATGAGCCAAAAATATATTTGTGTTAATAATTGTGAGGTGTAGGGCATAAAATGCCAAAATACTAGAAGAAAAAAGATCAGTTGATAAAACCTTTGAGGAAAAACACCTCTGAATACAGGGCCGAGGTTCCATTTCTAGGCCCACTCTTAACTCTTCCGATAACATTAACACAATTATGGTTAATGGGAAGAAGTTAAAAAACTGGAGGGATCTATAAAAGATGATAGACAGGATTTTAAATTCTTAAGAAAATGTACTTGTTGCAACGTGGCTTGAGATATCCTAATAACTAATTTGATAATGTCTTGAAGAATGGCTTATATCGTTAAGTTTACAGAAGACTCTGAAGTCAGACTAAGTAGTGATACTTGCTATATTACTCAAGGATCTCAGAGAAACTAAACATCTTGTGCAGAATCACAAGACATGGACAGCAGGGCCATTGTTGCAGACCCCACAACTGAAGAAGTACCCATATGGAGTATCTTATTTGTCAAGGCCATTTGGGCAGGGTCTCTCAAGTCCAGACTGGACTCACAAGGAACTTGATCCCGACTTTTCCCTTTCAACTCTCTACCCTGAGTGGTTTTGACTAAATGGTGTGAATAGTTTTGGGTTTATTCCTATATGAACCATAGTTGGGTCCCAGTTCCTAGAAGATGGCTTAGCAAGCAGATCATTGCTGGGTCAGTATTTCTTTGATATAAGATTAGCCTCCAGAATCCTACTGGTATAATTTTTGGTGACTCACTCATTTCAAACATAGGTCAGGTTCAATGCTTGAGCTACATTAGTCCTTCAAAGAACATTAGTATTGAGATTTATATATGGCCCTGCACGTGGAGATCAACTGTATGTAGTCTAACAACACTGCCAGCTTGGGTCAACAATATCCAAGGGAGTGCACTGATTGCCCATAAATAAATATGTGTGTGTATTTTATCCATCCACAGTTCTAACTCTTCATCAAAAAATCACAATGCTTCCTATGGGCCCAGAAATGTTATAGTTTTTATTTTTATTTTTTAGATTTTTATTTATTTGACATAGAGAGAGAGCGAGAGAGGGAACATAAGGGAGCCCGACATGAGACTTGATCAGGAGTCTGGGATCATGACCTGAGCCGAAGGCAGACGCTTAACAACTAAGCCACCCAGGTGCTCCATGTCATTTTTAAGATCAGGTTACTTATTTCTATAATAAGTTATACCAAAAATATTTTCCTGGTGTCTCATTTATCCTAGGGGAGATCCTAGTTTCCCCCTTGGAAAAGGCTAGGGTGGGGCACCTGGGTGGCTCAGTCAGTTGGTTGAGCATTAGACTCTTGGTTTTGGCTTAGATCACAATCTCAGGATCATGACACAGAGCCTGGTGTGGTGTTCATGCCCAGTGGGGACTCTGCTTGAGATTCTCTTTATCTGCCCTTCCCAGTGCACTTGTTCTCTCTCTCTTTTTAAAATAAACAAATCTGAAAGAAAGAAAGAAAGAAAGAAAGAAAGAAAGAAAGAAAGAAAGAAAGAAGGAAGGAAGGAAGGAAGGAAGGAAGGAAGGAAGGAAGGAAGGGGAGAGAAAGAAAGAAAGAAAGAAAGAAAGAAAGAAAGAAAGAAAGAAAGAAAGAAAGAAAAAGAAAAAGACAAGAAAAAGAAAGAGAGAATGAAGAAGGCTAGGGCAGAGAAGGGGTGTAAAGGAGTAGGAGAACAGTTGGGTTCATTTATTTTGAGTCTTTGTATTAAATATTTTATATTAATTACTCATTTAATCTTCACAATTGGCCTGTAAAATAGACATATATTCAATTCTTACTAAAAAACAAACTCAGAAAAGGTAAGCAATTTTCTTGAAGTCATACAACTAGTAATTAACAGAACCAGGATTAAAATCCAGATCTGTGTCAGTGTGTGTATAATCTATCCTCTACATTATTTTAAGTAACTTTTAGAACCAAAACAAATAACTCAGTTCTATCAACAAGAGTTTATCTCAATGTGTTATTTCTCAGAAAAATAATACAATATTATGTACATTTATGGGCGCCTGGGTGGCTCAGTGGGTTAAAGCCTCTGCCTTCGGCTCAGGTCATGATCTCAGGGTCCTGGGATCCAGGCCCGCATCAGGCTCTCTGCTTGGCAGGAAGCCTGCTTCCTCCTCTCTCTCTGCCAGTTTCTCTGCCTACTTGTGATGTCTCTCTGTCAAATGAATAAATAAATAAATTAATTAAAAAAAATATTAAGTACATTTTAACAATATGTAAAACTATAGAATCTGTCCTTGTGACTTTTTTGGTGTTTCTTTAAACATTCTTTGTGTTTTCATCTTTAGGGAAAAAAAGTCTTTTACAATAAAAAGCAAACTTTAGAGTATCCTTTTCTAGTGCCCATAAGAAGGGAATATAACAATAACTTTAAATTTGAATTTGCTACCATCTATGAGAAATTCAAAAGGTCCACTGAACACCAATTTAAAGAGTAGGATTAATATGGCTATAGGAAAACTCATTAAAGATAATGGTGATCCTTAATTGTAATTGTTCAATTAAATAAAACAATTGGAAAAGAGCCATCATACTTAGTTTTCTGGTAAAAATAAATGTAGGCAGCAGAGAAATAAAAAATGCCAGATTGCTTTTTCTGTGATCACCAGATTGTTTCTTTTAAGGCAGGTAATTCCCTTCCTGGCCAATCATAATATACAGGAGATGGTATAATGAAAGGCTAATATTTAGATAATGCTAATCATATACCAGACAGTATTCTAAATGTTCTACATATATGAACTCATTTAATCCTCACAACATCCTAATAGGGAAGAAACTATCATTATTATTCTCATCACCATTTTACAGAAGAAACAGTTGGGACAGAGAAGTTACATGTCTTCTCTAGGGTCACACAATTGGTTAATGGGAAAGTGAAATTTGAACCCAACTCATCAGACTTCCCCGTCTATATTTTAATCACTATGCAGTATAGTGTCCCTGTAGAGTATAGTGGTGGAGCACAGACAGTAGGCTCGATTGCCTGAATTCAAATTCCAGCTCCACTACATAATATATGTGAGTCTCAGCTTAATTTCTCCCAGCCTCAGTTTCCTCATTTGCATACTGGAATATCTTATACAAATCTTTTTCAGGATTGTGTGAGGTAACCCATAAAGAGCACTCAGTCTAGTGTTCAGTAACTGGAGGTATTCAATTACTGTGAGCCAGTTACGGTAATGAAGCTATTTTTTCTTTTCCTTTCCATTAAATAAGTAGGGTGAAATACATTTGCTAAGTGATAGCCTAAAACTTTTGTAACACTAGATGGGCAAAAAGGATCAACCAATATGTGGATAATTTAACATATAAATATTATATATCCTTATATATCCTTAGCCTTGTTAAGGATATTTTTATTTTATATATATATTTATATAGTTATAAAAAGAAATATACATATTTATATATAAGTATATAAATTTATATATAAGTATATAATATATATATTTATATATAAAATATTTTAAGGTACTTGAAAATAATAGGTCATGGAAATTAAAATAAATTATGACATTTTATCTAATCTAAGATGCCTTTGATTATGTCCCACAATCTTTTATGGCACAGTATTAGCAAAACATTCCCAGTTACATGCAGATAAATGGTTTTCACTTACAATTTTTACTGAAAATATTATTTTATATTTATTTAGATAGATTTTTAACATATATCACATGAGGAAAGTGTTAGTAAAAAAAAATTACTTTGTTTATTCTGAAAAACTTCTTCATAAAGCCTGACTCTACTATATTTGTTTTTAATTTGGAGTCATTGCTTTTTATTTTTTTCAACACAATATTAGTCTCTGTGCCATCAAAATTGTTGGTGATATCACATTTTTTAAAAGACTCCTGTTGTCTCTGTTATTTGTCTTTTAAGTTGGTAATATCCACTTTGAAAGTTTTGATGCTAGTGTTTTTCTATGTGAATAAGCTCATAGTTTTATTTTTTCCTCATTTGAATTACATTTTGCTGAAACAAGCAGCTTCTGTTCAGACAACTTTTTATTTTATTTATTTTATTATTTTATTTTATATTTTATTTTTTTATTTTATTTTATTTTATTTTATTTTATTATTTTATTTTATTTTATATTTGACAGAGAGATCACAACTAGGCAGAGAGGCAGGCAGAGAGGAGGAAGCAGGCTCCCTGCTGAGCAAAGAGACTGATGAGGCCTGGATCCCAGGACCCTGAGATCATGACCTGAGCCTAAGGCAGAGGCTTTAATCCACTGAGCCACCCAGGCACGAGACAGAAAGTTTTTTAACAAGTTTATATTTCAGTACTCTAACAATAATCTTACGTGATTCATTAATTTGGTCATTCCAGATTCTCTTTGCTTTAAGATTTGTTTTATCTATCTTAAGACTTGGTAATCTCTGCAGTTACACTATTTAGTGTGTAGCAACAATACCTATAGTTCCAACAACTCATATAACTCAATTAAGTGAATAACATATAAATAGCTACACCAAATATGCGTTACGTACAGGCATTAACTAGTACATCATGATTGACACTTAGTTGACAGCCATTGTTAAATACATCCTAATTTTAAGTATGTTAGTAGTTGAAAAAAATACATCTTCAATTTGATGAAATGCAATAATTTACTATATTGTTTATCTGATTATATAAATATATCTGTCATGCACTTGTTGTCACTAATTCCACTATGTATAGCTTTTTCATCCTCCCTTTCTTTGAATATCCAACAGGAACTTTCTCTTTTTTTTTTTTCTTTTTTTTTTTTGAGAATGGAAGAAAGCACCTGCAAGGGGAGGAGGGCAGAAGAAGAGGGAGCAGAGAATCTTAAGCAGTCTCCATGCCCAGCACAGAGCCCAAACAAGGCTTGCTCCCATGATCCAGAGATCATGACATGAGCCAAAATCAAAAGTCAGACACTCAACCAACTTAGCTATCTAGAAGCATCCCCCCCCCATCTTTTTTTAGAGAGAGAAAACAGGAGAGAGCAACAGGAACATTTTTAACTTCTCCCAAACTTCATAATTTAGAGATAAGCCTCCTGGAAAAGTGCTACGAAGAGAAATACTGTCTACTAAGTAGTTTGCAAAAACCAACATAAAAACTTGTTAGGTTGTATTTAGTCGAAAGCCAGCCTGTATGACCAGAAGTTTGTGTTCACACTTCCTCCCTACAACCTACACCCCTCACAGGAGTTAATTACCTTGTGTTTTGAAGGAATAGATGTATTACAAGAAAGTGCTCAGCTCTTTCTAGATCTGTAAAACAAGTTAGATTAATTGTAGAGGTTCAAGAGTATGTTGCAGATCTAAAGAGCTGTGATCATTTTCTCATCAACTCTTTGCTGTCAAAGCTGCTGAAAGGCTTAGGCAATGTTTACACTTAGAATTTAAGCAAACCCTTGCATCTTCATTATAAAAGACATCAACTCTACTTTTTTGGGGAGTGACCATTAAGATCTTGACATTTAGCCTTTTTAAATATGTAACTTTACATATTTTCCTCCAGTTTTTAAAGTTCTACTTTAATATTATTTGTTCTCTGAATAAGCCATTCATTAAGAAATAACAAAAGGTAATATAATTTATTTTCAGTAGTGAAACAACTTACAGATAATAGAGGCTATAGATTAAAGAACAAATAGAACATTCTGACTAAAACTTAAATCTCAGATTGAAATCTTTAACAATTTCTATAACAAACTAATTCTCTGGTCTTAAACTAAAAAACAAAAAAATTCCCTTGGAATTTGGTCTATGATTATATTTTTAAGTATACATTTTTTTAGTGATGCTTTGTTTTATCTCTGACATAACATCTGACAAACTGACAAAACATTTCCAAGTTTTTTTTATAAATCAGAAGAAATATATGAAATAAATTTCAGTTCACTTATTTACTGGCATATCCAAATATATTTATATACAGAATATTCTGCTATAGAATATGAGATTGAAAATACCATATAATTCTTGGGGTACCTGGCTGGCTCATTCAGTCAAGGACTCTTGATCTCAGGGTTGTGATTTCTAGCCCCATGTTGGGTATAGAGATTATTTAAAAATAAAATATTTGAAGAAGAGAAAAAATACATATAATTCTAAAAACATGCAGCAAAAAAGTAAAATAGAAAGTTAAATCATATGGTTACAAAATGTGATTAGCTGTAATTTTAAGAACACATTTAAGAACTAAAAGACCTTATATATATTGAGCTGTAACCATTCATAACTAGTTACAATTAGGTTTGACTTATGTAAGAGAGATTTGATTTAAATGACCCCAAAACAGAGGTGCTCCATTTTTAACATGCATGTGCCAAGGGCATCCTAAGAAACATCTTCGTTTGTGTTAATAGAAGGAAAAAAAGAATAGCTTGGAGGATCACTTGTGGGAAAGTTTTATGAGCCAGACCTGAAAGGACTACAGATCACTTTCCAATCCACTGGCTGAAACTCAGTCACATGACTACTTTTTTTTTAAGACTGTATTTATTTATTTGACAGAAAGAAACACAACTAGAGAGGGAACACAAGCAGGGGGAGTGAGAGAGGGAGAAGCAGGCTTCCCACTGAGCAGGGAGCCCGATGCGGGGCTCGATGCCAGGACTCCGGGATCATGACTTGAGCTGAAGGCAGACGCTCAAAGACTGAGCCACCCAGGCACCCCCATGTGAGTACTTTTAACTGCAAAGGAAACTGGGAAAGGACTCCTCAGCTGAAAAAGAAGAGGGCGCTATGGTTTGGGTGAGCACTTAGAAGTTATGTTACTTTTCCTGGAGGTTTTTTGTTTTGTTTTGTTTTGTTTTAGTTTTGTGTTGTTTTAAAGGATTTCTTCTTTTTAAAAAAAAAAAATATTTTATTTATTTATGAGCGACAGTGTGTACACAAATGGGGGTAGAGCCAGAGGAAGAGGGAGAAGCAGATTCCAAAGAAGAGGGAACCAGACATGGGGTTCCATCCAGGACCCTGAGATCATGACCTGAGCCCAAGGCAGATGCTTAACCACCTGAGCTACCCAGGGACCCCCTAGAGGTTTTTTGTGACCATTAAATTAATTACTACATAGGGAGTACTTCAACAATTCCCGATTCATGATAAGTGTTCAATAAATGTTCATTATTGGGGTACTTGGGTGGCTCAGTCATTTGGGCCTCCTATTCTTGATTTCCACTCAGGTCATGATCTCACGGTCGTGAGATCAAGCCCTGTGTCAGACTCCAAATTCAGCAGAGAGTCTGACTGAGATTCTCCTACTACTCCATCTGCCCCTCATGCTGTGCTCTCTCTAAAATAAGTAAATAAATCCTTTTTAAAAAATTAACTAAGCATCCGTTATTACTCTTTTCAATTCTTTCCCCACATACAAATTTTTGTCCTCTAACTCAGTATAACTAAGTCTTACTAAAATAATCTTTTAAGAAAAAGAATATATATTCTATTTCCTTATGTTTCTGCCAAAAGGGTCTAGTACTAGTAGTAGTTAATTTGAAAGATATAATTGACCTAAATACAAATTTAATTTTGTATGAAATTTCTGTACTTTCATTGGACATATTAATTGTCCATCTGGGTTACTATTACTCTAAACATAAACTAGATTAACTCATATTGCTTATTTATAAATTTCATGATTTAAGCAGGAGATAAACATAAATTCATCTTTGATAGATAAAACATTACTTTTGCAACAAGTACAACAGGAGTACTACTTTTTCCCCACTCTCTGACATTTAATATAAGAATTTAGAAAAAAAAATGCCAAAAACAAGTTTAATTGTGTTAGATAAAATAGTGAAAAAGGAATTCATGAGAAACTTTTCCCTAGTAAATTGAATCTGTAGTTGAGAACAAAGTACTAGAAAGCACCTTAAATGTTTTACTTAAATGTTTATCCTATTAAATATTACTGTCCTTGGAATTAGTGAGTAAACAATTATTCTAAGAAGCAGTTCAATATGGAAATTAGTGTAACTAACTATATCTTACTTTATCCTACTAAAAAGTATAGCATTATAAAGTTTTCACATTGTACTCTGAAATCACAAACCATTAACAGCCTTAGCACGCTACTAAATGGGTGCATTCCAATTCAGGATGTGGCTCTAATGAGCTCTTTAATGGATTTATCTATTTATTTATTTATTTATGTTAACATATGATGTATTATTTGCTTCAGGGGTACAGGTCTGTGAATCATCAGTCTTACACAATTCACAGCACTCACCATAGCACACAGGCTTCCCAATGTCCATAACCAGCCACCCTATCCCTCCCCCTCCCACAGCAACCCTCAGTTTGTTCCCTGAGGTTAAGAGTCTGTTAGGGTTTGTCTCCTTCCCTGGTATGATCTTGTTTCATTTTCTCCCTCCCAACCCACCACAACCCCCACCTTGCCTCTCAAATTCCTCATATCAAAGAGATTTAATGATATTATCTTAAATAAATTAAATAGTATCCAAGAGTATTTGTTCAGCAAACAATATTTAAGGGATATTATTAAATATAAAAGAACATGTGTGGCAATCACTATATGAAGAAACAGACTGTATTTTTAAAATTTCTTGTATTGAAATATGACTGATATTTAACATTATATTATATTAGCTTCAAGTGTACAACATAATGATTTGATATATATATATTATAAAATGATCACAAACTAAGTCTAGTTAATACATATCACCACACACAGTTATAATTATTTTTCTTGTAATGACAACCTTTAAGATCTACTACTCTCTTAACAAATCTCTGATATATAATATAGTCTTTTTAACTATAGTCTCCATGTTATACATTATTGTCCAGGACTTATTTATTGTGTGACTACAAGTTTGTACCTTTTTACCACTTTATTCCTTTTCACCTATGCCCACTCTCACCTCTGGCAACCACTAATCTGCAGAACTGAATTTTTTGAGGCTACAAAAACTATACAAAATTTAAAAGATTTTAATACAGACATCCATCTATGACCATTTAAAAGTGGTCTCACTATTCAACAAAATGGATAACAAGTGATGTTGAGTAAAAGTAAAGAAAATCTGAGTAGGCTGGCAACTTTAATGTTCTGTCAATGTGTTCCAGTCAAATATTATGCTATAAGGAGCATACCTGGAGTTGAACAAGTTAGGTTTATTACTTGCTACCATTGAGAGAGAAGGCATACTTTGAAGAACTGGGGGACTTTAGGAAGGGGATGTTAGAAAAGATTTATTGTAGGAATTGGGTTATGATTGAAGGATTTTGGGGAGAGCCAAGCAAGAATTCCCTAAATTGAGTTCTGTCAGGAAGTGGGACAATTTTATAATTGGGTATCTCGGTAAGTCTCATTTATATAGGAAAGGTAGACTAGAGGTAGGCTAAAACAGTAATTGGTTAAGAAGTGAGTCATTCACATTAGCTAGGAAAGGGAAGTTGTTTACTATCTTGTGACTCCCACAAGTCTTCATAGTTTGTGTGTAGACATGATTATAAAGTAAGCTTGTTTTTGTTTTGCTCTTTCACGGTCATAGAGTGACCTTTTCTAATGTTGGTGTTCTACTAAATTATTCCATGCTCAAGAGAATACCAACACTTAGCTGTAAAAGTCAGGCCAGCTGACAGGATCACCAAAGCCATCCACAGATACTTCTTTTCTCTTTCTGAGTATTCATTTATAAAAACAATTAATTGCTTTTAACTCAGTAAATATGTGGCTTTGTTTTATTAATTTTGTACTATATCATCATGTATATTGACATAGATGTGCTGCTGAGTAAGCAATATAGCTGGAGTGAATTCAGCATTAATTTTACTAAGTTTAATTTTTTATTACAACTATGATGTGATCTTTAAAAAAATTTTAAGTTTTAACAATATTTGATTATCTGTGGATCATGTTTTGAGAAAATTTTACCATGAAAATAATCTAGTAAGATTTGAAAGTATATATGGAGGAGCTGGCTCTGCAGCACAATGAAGTATATACGGAGAAAATAAAACTGAAGCAGGAACTGGACTTTTCATTTACTTCAGAAATCAAATTTAGATAAAGTAAAAATAATAGAATAAATATGGTATAAATAATGCTTAACAATTATTAAATTAATAATATTAACTGACATTTTGGTATTTACTATGGACTAAGTAACTGACATGCATTAATTCATTTACACCCTGCAACAACATGAAATAATATCTAGGATTATTCCTATTTCATCGATGAGGAAAAAGTATTAGACAAGTTGCATAATTTACCTGAAGTAATCCAGGCTAATATATAACAGAAACATGCATGATATGAAATCATGTCTGTCTGATTTCAGAACCACATCCTCAATACTAAGGAGGTTCTTCCAGAAAAATCATTAATCATGGGGTTTAAAATTATGAGACAGCAGAGTGGCCATCTAGTATGGAGACACAGAATATTATGCCAATTATTAATGATATAATTATTTCAAGCTAAATAACACAACATAATATTAGTAAAAGGGTAGGAGGGGTGCCTGGGTGGCTTAGTTGGTTAAGCATCTGACTTCAGCTCAGGTCATGATCCTGGAATCCTGGGATCAAGCCCCTCATCGGGCTCCCTGCTCAGTGGGGAATTCGCTTCTCCTTCTTTCTCTGCCCCATCCTCTGCTCTCTCTCTCAAATAAATAAATTGAAAACCTTAAAAAAAAAGACTAAAAAAACTCACACTTTTCTGTTGTAAAAAGACAAGAACGTATCAGTAGAGTCACTAATTTGAAACGATTATTCACATTATATCCAGGCTCTTCTCAGGCAATGAAATGAGATAACTTTTCCAAACAAATGTAATTTTTAAATTATTGATTCAATGAATAGATCTACCAAAAAAAAAAAAAGGGAAGAGGTTAGTACTTTTCATAACCTGCCTCTATTTCATTGAACAAAAGTTTTTTAGTAAAAATGAAAGTACGAACCTAGATTTCTCTCTTTGCACTTGGAATTAAATTTTAACAAGACTCATATTCTCAGGACTGCCGTTTTTCCCTAGTTCATCACTAGATAATGAATCTATGGGATTAATAAAAGCTGTATTGTAAAATGATGTAATCTTTCCAGAAATTTGCCAATTACTTGGAAAAACTGATAAACCTCAAAATTTTCATATCCTACGTCCTTATTACTCACCAGAAATCTACCAAAAAATGCAGACTAAAATTTACAAAGAATTTAATCAAACTAATATTTATAATGTTGGAAACAAGCCAAATTTGTAATATTAGGAAAATAGCTAAGTGAATTATATACACAAATAATTTAATGTGATGTGGTCATTTATTTTGTCTTTTAGTGTTTTTAATGATATAAGAAAATTATGCTATATCAAGAAATAACAAAAAGGCAAAATAAAAGTATATATATACATAAAAGATCTTAACTATAAAAATGCATATAAAAGACTGATGATAAATATAATGTAGTGTTAATCATGAATATTTAAAAGCAATAATGATATTATTATTATTTAAATATTCCCTAAAATTTTACTTTCAAAATATTTAACAAATATAGTAGACATGCCTCTCCTAGACACTCATTTTCTAGAATTTACTATAAACACAGACTTTAGAGAAACAGACCTTTGGGACCCTTTCACCCACCTCCTCATGTCCAATCATGGATAATCATTTAGTCTAAAACCCATCAAGGCACTGGCAGCCTAATGATAAATCTGAGTCTTTCAAGAAATGAACTGATGGAGCCCCTGGGTGGTTCAGTTGGTTAAGCATCAGACTCTTGGTTTTGGTTAAGGTCATGATCTCAGACTTATGAAATAGAGCCCCACAGCAGGCTCCATGTGGAGCCTGCTTAAGATTCTCTCTCTTCCTCCTCTGCCCCACCCGTCTCTATAAAAAAAAAAAAAAAAAAAAGAAAAGAAAAAGAAGAGGAAGAAAGAAAGAAAGAAACTGATACAGAGATAATAATCAATTACTAATAAGAGCAGATGCTAAGCTGTCATAATTTGGGGGTATTATTAGTGATTCTAACTGGCATCAAACAAAATAGGGTAAAAGGTGGTAAAAGAGAAAGAAACAGAATAGCTAATCAACAAATAGAAGGCAGATTTTAGAGTCCATTGGGGTCCTGGAAATAACAAAGAGTGGTCTCTGTTCCTGACAAATCCAGGTCCCATAAGGTTCAACATTACTCATTTCCATTCTTTCAAATCTTGAGACATCTGTGGCTTTATAATAAAGAACTTTTTACTTTACCTAGTTTGTTGGTTCCATATTTGCAAACAAAAGAATTTGACAGAATAAATGGTATAAAATATACCAGAACAACTTATGATAAAATGGAATAAGAATATTAGCTAGAAAAGTACAAGTTTCAATTGTGTTCCTGCATTTTTTTTCATTTTGAATTTTGAAGTTAATTTGTTTTCTTTTATGTGACTAGTTGAAATTTTAGTTTAAGCAAAAGAATGAGTCAGAGATTGGCAAAAGGAGAAGTCTGAGAGAACCCAAGCATGAAAAAGTATTCAAGACACTAACACTGGTTCTGAGATGAAGACGAAAGATTCCTCTAGGAGCCAAGGGCAACCCCCAGCTGACAGCCAACAAGGAAAGGAGGACCTCTGCTCTACAATCATAAGGAACTAAACTCTGCCAACAATGTGAATGAACACGGAAGTGGATTGTTCCTGGAGTCGATTCATAAGTGCTCAATTAAGCAACACTTTAATATTGGCCTTATGAAATCTGGAGCACAGAAACTGGCTGAACCAATCCAGACTTCTGACTTAAGGAATTTTAAGATAACGTTAAATTTTGTATTTTTTTAAGCCATCAAATCTGTGGTGACTTATTATGCCAGCAATAGAAAACTAACATACCACCTTCGACTATCTACCCCTAGTTGACTGTTGAGAAAACTATAGCCACATAAAGATACCAGCTGAATCTAGCCCCGATTTCTGATCCAGAGAACTGTTTGATGTTTTAAACCATCAAATTTTGGGGTTATTTTTTTAGGCAATAATAAATAACTGATTTAGAAATAAGTACTGTGCATTTGAGTCTGCTGTATTAAAATTTCAAAGCAAATGGCACTGACTTTGAGACTAGGTCAAGGGTAGAGATTTGTAAAAGAGAGAGGAAATGTTTAGTAAGACTGAAAAAAATGGTGATGAAATTGCTATAGGAAGCTAAAGTAGAAACCACATGCCTAGATAATATATTCCAGTAAGAGTATGGACAGTGAGAAGAATGCAATCAGATTCTTGGGAAATAGAAACATTTAAGGGGGTCCAGAAAGAAAGATGCTCTCAGTAAAGGAGATTTGACATGCACTGTTTGAGAAAATAGGCTGAGGACCAGGAAAGAGTAATTCAAGCAAATCAATAATCAAGGAGGGGTCAGAAAGCTGTGAAAATTTTGGCAATACGTCTTCCAGGCTTTAAAAATATGTCTATATTTTGATTTATAAGTATATTTTTGGCAAATTATCCTAAGGAAAATCACAGCATGTTTAAAAAGCTAAAGAAAAATTCAAAAACAACCTAAATATCTGACAATAAAGTACTGATTAAATAAATTACACAGCCATACTGTGTAACTATTAAAACTTTAAAAATTATGGGCGCCTGGGTGGCTCAGCTGTTATGCGTCTGCCTTCGGCTCAGGTCATGATCCTGGAGACCTGGGATAGAGCACTGCATTGAAGCCTGCTTCTCCCTCTTTCACTCCCCCTGCTTCTGTTCCCTCTCTGTGTTTCTCTCTGTCAAATAAATAAATGAAATCTTAAAAAAAAAAAACTTTAAAAATTATTTTGTAAGAAAGTACTTATTGACATGTAAAATAGTAACCTTTCATTGACCAGTGAAAAAACCAGATTACAAAGCTTAGACTTTGCATTTAAATAATATACATGAATATGTGAATATATGTGAATATTCATATATATGCATATGAATCAATATTCTGAAAAAATGCTGAAAGTATATACAGTGAAATAGAAATATTAAACATCTCTGAATGGTAGGACTACTGTTGATTTTTTTCATTTTATTAGTGTTTTCCAATTTTATTATAAATATTCATAAGCCAAGATCTTTTCCCTTAACATTAATGAAAACATCTTTCTCTAAAAAGAGTGCTCAGAAATACAAAATGCCACAGAGAAATAATTAGAAAGAAAAGCTAAATGCTCACTTGATCTGGCATTCAATAGATTCGTCACAATTTGAGAAACAACATTTCATTTGAATTTGGAAGATCCATGGAGGTTGAGGAATGAATGGGAACATCCATTTCACAGAGATGTCATGAGAACTAAATAACAATGTGGGTGAAAAGCTTATCCAGTGCCTGATATACATCAACAGAGTAAACTCTCAGTCAATGAACAGCAGTTAATTTTAGGGGGGATGACAATGTCTACATTCCAGTGCACAGACTTTGGGTTTGAGTTACTTTCAGCAAATGCTTTAGTCTGTCTCGATCCCAATTTCCTAGGGAGTAGAGGGTATCTGTAGAGATTTTGTCAGACAGTTAAGAATTAAATTTGACAGTATATGCAAAACCCAGGCTTTACACTCTGGCCCAAAAATATCTCTGGTTACTAAATAAAGGTGTGGACAAACCAATCCTATGTAGCCCTTACAAGAAGCTTGGCTATGAAATAAAGGAATGATCATTATTGAAATACACAGAACTAAGAGAGAATTTTTTTTTTATTGTTACTAAAATTTTTTTTTTCCAGTGTTCCAAGATTCATTCCCCATTCCCCACACCCAGTGCTCCACGCTCTAGGTGTCCCCAGTACCCACCACCAGGTAAGAGAGAATATTTTTTTTTTTAAGATTTTATTTATTTGACAGAGAGAAACACAGCCAGAGAGGGAACACAAGCAGGGGGAGTGAGAGAGGGAGAAGCAGGCCTCGATCCCGGGTCTCCAGGACCATGACCTGAGCTGAAGGCAGTTGCTTAACCAACTGAGCCACCCAGGCACCCCGAGAGTATTTTTAAGATAAGAGAAATTAATGTATTTTCTGGAGAGAAGGAAATAGTGAAGAGTAATAAAATGAAGCTATGAAGAAAGAAATGTGATTAATTTGTGAAAAGATATTCTTGAATAAATGTGGGTAGATAGGATCTAAAGCACAGGAGAGGCATTTATTTTTCTTAGTCCTCTTTCCTGTGAGACAGAAGGTGGCAATAGGTATCATTATAAAAGACCAGAATCTTTAAGATAGTATTTTCTTGGTGTGTCTCGCCTTGAGTGTGCTTATACCTGAAGCTTGGAGAATATTCATTTTTGATCCACAAGTTTGAAAGCAGCTATTATTATTACTATTATTATCATCATTTCTTGTTTTCCTTCATATATTATAAAACATCCCTTCCCCCAGAAAAAAAAGGAAACTTAGAAAGGTATTTTATTGAATTAAAAAAAAAAAAATTGAGAGAAAGACATTTACTTACTTGAGTAGTGCCTTATCCAAACACCTTACCCAAAGATTATTGCTAAGCTCCAGATATCTTTATACAATTAAGCCTCAGTAATTTGAATTCCCATTTCATATAAACACTAGTTAACACAAGCTATGTGCTTGTTCCCTCAGTACTTTGAATTAACATTTTAAACACTTTTAATTTTTTTAGGTTCTGGAAAAGGAACATTTTTAAGGTATTTTTGGCAGGTGCTTTGGCTAGCTTCACTGAAGCTATTCATTAGTACAAGGAAGCATTTTCTACTGTTTGCAGACCAAACTTAAGGTGAAACTTACTGGGTAAACATTTCTGTTTACCTGTCATGGTAAATTATTTGATTTATGGTTGAACTAGTTCACTATACACAATAGTTCTGTTTGATAAATAAATTAAGAAATAACATACGCGGCCAATATAGATGGTTGGCAATGTTGAGGATAATATATAACACTGTGAGGTTTTTTTTTGTTTTGTTTTGTTTTGTTTTAAAGATTTTATTTATTTATTTGACAGAGAGAAACACAGCTAGAGAGGGAACACATGCAAGGGGAGTGAGAGAGGGAGAAGCAGACTTCCCGCCAAAGCAGGAAGCCCGATGTGGGGCTCGATCCCAGGTCTCCAGGATCATGACGTGAGCCGAAGGCAGTCACTTAACCAACTGAGCCACTCAGGCACTCCAACACTGTGAGGTTTTAAATAAAGTGGATGATAATATAATTTGTATAGCTATATTTTAATTATCATTATCACTTTATTTCCATTTGAAATAGAATTTTGTGCTATACAATAAATATGAACATATTTCATATTTGGTAACCATTTTGTTTGTGCCCTTATATTAGGATTCTCTAGAAAAACAGAACCAATAGAATGTGTATATATATATATAACTATATATATATAATATGACATATAATATATATAATATATAATATATATATAAACTTATTTTTAGAGATTGGCTTACCTCATTATGGAGGCTGGCAAGTTTAAAATCTGCAAGGTAGACTGGCAGGTTGGAGTTCCTTTGCCATTCCAGTCTGCAAGCCTTACCCTGCTGAATTCCCTCTTACTCAGAGGAAGTCAATCTTGTGTTCTATTCAGACCTTCAGCTGATTGGATCAGATCCAACTAGTTTACAGAAGGCAATCCACTTTACTATAAGTTTACCAATTTAAATATTAATCTCTTCAAAAACAAACAAACAAACCTCAGAAACATACGGAATGTTTGACCACATACCTGAGCACTATAGCCCAAACTGACACATAAAATTTGTCATCATACCCTTCTTAACTGTAATCAAGTTTAATGAGACTTTCAAAATTAGGCTAGAAGAATACCTACCTCTGAGAAATAGAATTGGTATAATAGATCAATACCTGAGAGAAAACTGCCAATGCCCTTGCCCCCATTCCAATTACCTCTGCTATGCTGATAGATAAGTTGTGTGCAAGACATGCCACCCTGCCTGTCTTTGATCTCCACCCCCACCTCCTGACCCTCACCCCTATTTAGAGGGAGCCACTGATATTAGTCTGCCTTCAGCCTTACTCAAAAATGCAGGCAGGTAGTATCCCATACTATATTTCTCTTCTCTCACTCTACTTTCTCTCCTCTGCTTCCCTTCACTCCCCTCTTTTCTTTGGAGGTCTGCAAGACCAGGGACTCCCCTCATTTTGCTGTGCCTAAGTGGGTAATGAACTTTTATATTACTTGTAATCACTGGCTCTAGCATGGACTGTTTGTCATCTAATATCTTACACAGGAAGAAATGCAGACATGACAACTGGTCCAGCCATGCAAAAGCAATAACATCACCAAACTTTTAAGATGACCATTCCTAGACAGGAATGCAGGACAAAATTTCTGGTTTCTTACTCAGTGTACAAGTGTATTAACACACAAATATTTTGCAATTTAAAAATATATATTTCATCTTTAAAGTAGGCCATTCAATTAGAATAACTCAGGTAAACAGTATATAGACCACTATAGACCAGTACATAGACCATTTTTATGATATACATTTCAAATATAGTATTACCAACTACATAAACAAGAATGAAGTCTGTCCTCGCATAAGTTAAAAGCCCATGCTCTTATGGCAGTTGTGCTATACAAAGTAATCAGAGAGTCAGCTTCCTTCTGTCTATGTCTGGGTTCCCAGATAGCTCATTTAACACCTACTCAAATTCTAGCTAGCAGTAAAAAGCAAAGGAGGGAAAGGTATTTTCCTTTCCTTTCAGCGTATTGCTTGCAGACGGCAGAGATTTTCATCTGCTCATACACCATTGTCCAGTACACAAGGACATCTAGCTTGAAGGGAGCCTGGGAATCTTTGGTTTAGATGACCTAGTACCTAGTATTATAGGAAGAGGGAAAATGGATGTCAGGAATAAATAACCAGCAGTATGTAAGACCACATATGTAAGCTTTAGTTTAATAATTTGGTAAGTAAATAGTGTGATTTATATCTTGAAGTTACTAAAGTGTATCCATCCATCCATCTGCTATAATGGTGATTAATTCAATTGTGTCAATAAGAAATTGCTTTATGTCATAAGGCATACTAGCTTCATTTTGATTATGAAAATATGTAAGCACTAGAAAATTTTTCTGTGGATATAAAATAAACTGTACAGTTTATTCATTAACTAGTCACATGGAAAAAATCTCTTCATAGATAAGTATCAACTATGGCCATAACTGTGCTTGTAAATAAACTACCCTATGACATCAAGGCATGAATCAAAAGTCATTTATTCTTGCTCACACATTTGTGTCCTGTGAAGGTTGGCTAATTTAGGCTGAGTTTGGCTTCAAGCAGTAGGTTAGGTTCAAGTCTGCTCTATATATCTTTCTTGGATCAGTGGGACTAGTGGGCTACCTGCCACATGTTTTTCACATGACAATAACAGAAGCACAACAGGGCAGACTCAACTGCTTCATTATTTTATTTCACTTCTGGCATGGTTGCTAACAGTCCATAGACCACTGCTAGCCAAATGTTCAAGCCTCAGATTAAAGGCTGATGAAGCACCTGCTGCCTACATGGAGACAAGGGTAGGGATATATATTATCAAGGATGTGGATATATATTACTATTATAAGGAAGCAAAAGTTGCGATCACTAAGTAAATCTATCATAAGATTGTACTGTGCCATTCCAAAGTTAATGTAATTTCACATTGTATATCAGAACTATTACTATAAATTAATTCACTTATTTTATAGTTATTTGGCTCCTATTATGTGTGTGAAAACACAGCTTTTTCTTTTACCAAAAAAATATAGCTCCAGCTCTAAAGAAAATTAGTTTGGTGAAAGATGAGATATGGAGAAGGCAATTCACAGATACGAGGAGAGGTATCTGTCTAGCCTAAGAAGAAGGAAGAGTATTGGGATGATTTCCTGGAAGGAACTATCTTGAAAAGCTATGTAAAAGAAAGACAATTAAATTCTATTAGTTATCTTTTGAGGCATTAAAACTGCCCACGAACATCTCAGAGGAATTTTACACACATGTTTGGTTTTGCTGGGGTGGCTCTGTTTCATTTGGTGACATGATCTTCATTCCCTGACTGGAGCCACTAGCTAGTCAGGGTATTCTCATGGTAATGGCAAATAGCTAGAGGAAAAATCTGAATATACAAACACATCTGTGTTCTATCTTCTAAAATCCCACTGGCCAAAAAATTCAAATGACTGAGCAAAACATCAAAAAGTAGGGAAGAAAGTATACTCCCTTGTATGGGGGTTAGAATTGAAAAGTTACAGGGCAAATGATCACAGGAAGCAGAGAAAATAACTGAAGCAAATAACTCAGCCTATCATACAAGTAAAAAAAAAAAAATTCCAAAAACACAATTTCTTGCGAATACTGATCTGTTGGGGTATCTGGGTGACTCAGTTGATTAAGCATCTACCTTTGGCTCAGGTCATGATCTCAGGGTCCTGGGATAGAATTCTGGGCCCTGCGTTGGGTTCCCTGATCAGTGGCGAGCCGTCTTCTCCCTCTCCCTCTGCCCTGGCCCACCGCTCAGGCTCAATCTCTCTCTCTCAAATAAACTAAAATCTAAAAAAAAAAAAAAACAAACTGACCTGTCTGCATTATATATAATCATATATGCCTAATAGTACAATAAATAAAAATAAATACATAAAATATATAAATATGTTAAAATATGTATTTAGTTCATATTGTGATTTAGCCCATATCATGTGATAGGTACTATATGGTCTGTGTTTGGATATGTTAATGAATATGTATTATTAATATACACACACTAATTCCTACAGCATTGGGAATGCTCATGATTCCATAGTCCACAATGATAACATTTGCTTTATTTTGTTATTTTTATGCCATTTTCTATATATTTTTTTGACTTTAGATTTATTTTGTTTTTTCAGTGTTCCAAGATTCATTGCCCATGCACCATTTTCTATATTTTTATGCCATTTTCTGATTTTCCATATTTTCACAGAATTAATTCATGATATAACTATATGGATACATTAATTAAGCCCTTTATTAAATTCTCAGTACTAATTTTGGTGGTTTTCATTGTTGTTGTTATTACACATAGTTATATAGGAGTCTACACTTTAGTGGACTAACTTTAGTAAAGTTAAATACAGTGGCCATTAGTATGACATTAATAGCAACTAACAGGTTTATGAATATGTGTTTTAAATTCTACAGAGAATAAGACTTTGTCTTTGCATCCTGAGGGGAGTTTGTTAACAAAGTAGCTTCTCAGGTCTCACTCCAAGAGAGTCTGGTAGTGTAGGTTCTGTTATGGACTCAAAACCACAAAATAAAAATTGGTTAAATCATTCAATGCATATTATAAAAAGGCAGTTAGGTGATACAGGTAGTCCTGGAATGCACTTTGAGAAACACAGGTTTTGGGTTTAGGAATTCCAAAGAAAAGATACCAAAACTGCAGGTAACAGTGGACAAAAATAGTTCTCAATTCTTGGCTATTTATTTTTCTGATATGTACTTTGAACATAAAATCAAATACACATGTGTTTAAAGCACACTTTAACTGGGTAAATGAAGATAGATAAGGCAACTATTTTATAGTTCATTAGCATTTGAATGATTCAGTGCATATTTAGGAAAATTTTCTAATTGGAAAAGTCATAATGAGATGCTTTTCAGACTCTCCTTGATTTTTACTTACAAGACTTTCAATAATTTGCTTTCTTGCTCTATTATTAAGATGTTCTTGAGTCTCATGATTGATAGCTCTAATTCTTTTCTAATATAGCTAATCTACTATAAAGAATTAGTATGGTTGGATAAGCCAGGCAGGATTTTCAGCTTCCTTGCTGTCAGCATTCTATAAAAGTAAATGACAGCAATATTCTTAAATTGAGACATTTGATGTGAAAATCTGATAAGTGATTACTTAATGAAATATGTAAATCCAACCTTGACTGGAGATGCTTAGTGTAAAATTTAACTACAAGATTTAGCTTTCAACAAAATTTGAAAGTTATAACAATACAGTAATAACCAAACATTATTAAATTATGGTAAGGTTGATAATCCATTCATTACAGTAAGTGTAGCTAACAGTTATTGAGCTCTTATAGGCACTTTACATGCATTATTTCATTAAGTCCTCAAAGAAATTCTTCACCTTGATGTTGTAATTATTTTATAGATGAGGTTCAGAAAAGTGAAGTAATTTCTCATGATTACAGAACGAACAATATGAGTTTTTCCTTACCCATTTATACCTATCTCTGGCTTAATATGATAAACATAAAACTGCTTTTCTTCAAGTATCAAATATTTTAGGCAACAATACTCCAGATTTTTTCTAATAATGCTTTTAATTAATTTATTCATTTATTCATTAGATAACAGTTGAGCACTTACAATGTATAAGAAATTACAGACACAGAAATTGTGGACACAGACATAAAAAAGAAGATATGGTCCATTACCTTCCTGAGTTTCCTAGTTTGATGGTTTAGTTAATACGCACTGACTGACTGAATGGCTGACTAAATGCAGTGGGCCTACCCATTTTTCCCCTTTAAATTTTTATCAACTGTTTGCTTGAAAACCACAAAATGAAGGTCTTTAGAATCATTCATAAAGTAAAGATATCTGAATAAAGAACTAAAGAAATAACCTAAATAAAGTAAATCAGTAAGTTAGAATTCTTTTGGTTGCAAGGGACAGAAAATGCAACAAACTGGATATTACAAAAAAGGAGAGATACTGGTTAACATAAAGAAACACTGTAGGAGTAACTCTATTCCAGGTCAGAAACAAAGCTGCGCCATGGTGAATTATCAGTCTCTACTCCTTGTGCAGGCCATAATCTGGGGCCATGCTCTTCCAATTAACAAAATGCCTTAGTATTTCCAAGCCACTCATTGTCATATCAAGCCCAGAGGCGAAGGGAGGATCTGTCCTGGTATTCACAGAAGAAGTCCTGAAGTATACTTTACTTGGACTGGCTCTTCTGCTCACGCCTGAAATAAACTCAGTGGCCGGATCATGACTGCTTCCAGCCAGTAAGTCTAGCACTGAAGTACACAGAGGTAACTCAATTCAAACCTCAAGGGTGAGAAATGGCAGATTGGAGAGCAAGTTCCCCACATGAGTATCGAGAGACTTTTGCAAGTATTTTTTTGATGGAGGAGTATGCTTTATTTTACATAGAATAGGTTGCCAGTTTGCTTAATTCTAGACAATTGAAGTATTACTGAGTAATTCTACTAACCAAAATCATTCATTTAGCAAACATTGACAGTCAGACTTCTATTGGTTAAATAGACCATAAAAATTAACCAGAGGGAATAATAAACTGTCTTTAATCTTAAAAAATAGCTATTTCCTCTGACTTAATAAACTATAATAAACAAACTAGCTGAAACTATCTAAAATTATCTAGAAATAGTTAAAGCTGTTTAAAACTTGACAGAAGCAGAACCCTTTAAGCTAGCCTTCCCTTTTTTCTAAAAGTAGAGAAAAATTACTTTAAATGAGACTTTGATTATAAAAAGGTAAAGCCAACATCCTATTCTGAAATAAAAAGTTTAAAAAGGGGGCGCCTGGGTGGCTCAGTTGGTTGAGCGACTGCCTTCGGCTCAGGTCATGATCCCGGAGACCCAGGATCGAGTCCCATATTGGGCTTCCTGCTTGGCGGGAAGCCTGCTTCTCCCTCTCTCACTGCCCCTGCTTGTGTTCCCTCTCTGGCTGTGTTTCTCTCTGTCAAATTAAAAAAAAAAAAAAAAAAAGTCTTTAAAAAAAAAATTTAAAAAGATGACAAGTTAGTTGTTTTGTGTAATATTGTAAGTGATTTCTTGCTGCTTTAAAGTGGATAGTTTCCTTTATGAAAATGGATCTTGTCTAAATTTGGATTAAGGCAATATCTCTGAAAACTTGATTTGGGGTAGACTGATATCTATGTGTCCTCCTATCCTTATCGAAATTGTTTCTCATAAGTGATAGATCAAAACAAGACACTACATAAAGGCAAGAAAGAAAAAGCTGACTTCAAGCGGATAGAAAAATTTATAGGGGCAGGGCTGAGCGTGCTAGAGCCCAACATAGATTATTTAGCTGCAACTTCCTCACATGGTATTACTCTACATTGGGGAATCTGTCAATGTAGAATGATCATTGTTAGGCAATAATTTAGCTTAGAAGTAAGGTGGTGGACTCATGGATGTCCTTTTTATATTACCGGGCTCTATAATATTTATGTTAGAGATATTCTCTTACATCTAATACTATATATTAATATATAATCTAGGACAATAATAAAGGGATTGGTTAAATCGATGCATTGAGATCCTATAAAATATGATGTGAAGAACAATGTATAATTATACAAGAAGATGTTTATAATACATTATTAAGAATTATAAAGTAATGGGAATGATGATCTTCAATTTTTACAAACATGTACATAAAATGGGTAAAGGAATAGAAGGAATATGCTAAACAGAGTTTATCAATATTTCCTGGGCTTATGTTTTTTCTTTCTTTCATTGGCTACCTCTATGTTAAATAGAGGTTCAATATAAAGATGCATTAATTTTTTTTTAAGATTTTATGTATTTGTTAGATAAGCAGGGGGTGTGGTAGGCAGAAGGAGAAGCAGAAGGAGAAGCAGGTTACCTGCCTGAGTCAGGAATCAACCTCAGGACCCTGGGATCAGGACCTGAACTGAAGGCAGACGCTTAACTGAGCCAACCAGGCTTCCCTAAATATGCATTACTTTTAGAAAATAATAATACATTCATTTCAAGTAAGTTATAGTTGTTTTTAAAAATATGAATTCTCAGGACACCTGTGCATGTGCTCTCTCTCTCTCTCTCGCTCTCTCAAATAAATAAATAGGTCTTTTTCAAAAACGTCAGTTCTCAGAATGACTGAATCTGGAATATTTGTGGGACAGTCATATATTTGAAAAGTTTACATGGGGGATGCCTTCTTACTATAATACCTCAACTCATAAATTATCTCAAGTTGAATATAAAATCATTTTATGAGTCAGATATGAAAAAGAATAGAGAGATTAAGAGTATATAGGATTCATTGTAGACTCAGATTTCATGCCACAAGTCTTCCCATGATATAAGAAATTACTGTATTTTTTTTCCACTTTCAATCATCTAACCTGAGAAATATTATCAATAGGTCTGATTTCCTGCTGGCCTTGCAAATGGTAGTAAAGTCACAGTTAACTTAAAAAAATTAATTTTAATAATTAAATAATTTATATTCCTTGTCAGTTTAAGCAATTCTAATGAAGAGAATTAAGTAACAATCACCCTTGTTACTAAGCATAAAAGGAAGGAAAAAAATATTTTTTAGGCAGTTGAAAGAAAGTTAACAAAGTTTCTTTCTTTCAGCCAATAATATGTCACATCATATTACAAAGGGAAAAATAATAAGACCACTGTTTTAAAGTATTATTATTCATTTTTACATGTCCATTATTTATTTTGGAATATATTTTAGTAAATTTAATTTACCACAGTATATGTATACATTTAATCAATTTTAATTAATGTATATAAAGAATTTGATCATTTAGAAGCTACCTAATTTGTATGTTCCTCAATACTTTCTTTTTTTTCTTTTATACCAGGTGCCTATTAATAATTTTGTTAAACAAAAGTAAAGTTAGACAAACACAACAGCATTGAACCCAACATTTTCTTTTTGCAAGATGGTACATTGATAGAGAAGAACAAAAATTATGTGTGGTTCACATCAGTGTACATGACCAACAATCAGAATAAAAGTCAAAGTTCTCGCTCAAGAATGAGGAATAGACTTTAAGATATGGAGTAACTCATGTCCCAGCCAAAACCATAATCAGTTTTTAGAACTAGCAAGTAAATGGTTGAAAGTATTAGGAAACTTTTGTTAATAATGCTTAATATAAGAAAATTTTAATAAACACTGTTTTTCAATAGAAAACGGGCCTGTAGAATGACAGAAATGACAAAAAGCATTACTAAGCAAGAGATTAGCTAGTCAGAAGGTTAGAACATGCAATAGAATGAAGTGGAATAAAATATAGGTGATTCTTCCTATGTTATGATTAAACTCTCATCTTCCTACCATCCTGCCAACCTAAAAAACACCTATGACATTTACCTCCACCTTGCACTTTCACTCCATTTATGAGGCTTAATGCCAGCAACATTTGCCTTGCTTAGAACAAGCTTGCCATCTAGTGACAATGACTGGTAACTACAGAATATGGGAAAGCATTTAGTGCATAAAACATGACCTCAAACCTTAAAGCATTCTCTTTTTCAAACATTATTTGTAGAGTTCCTATGATAAGTTGGAGTCTGGAGATAAAGTGATGAGAAAAAAAACTAATATGGTTCCTAAAAGTCTCACGGGGGAGACAGACATTATTCAATCACCAATTAAATACAAAAATGACAACAAATACAACTTCAATAGCACTGACTCTATGCCAGATTAAGTCATCTAATACTCATAAAAAGCCATGAGATTACAGAAGTACCCTACAAGGCTTTAGAGAACATGATAGGGATTGCATATTCCAAGAATATGGGAAACCAACTTAAAGGTTCAAACAGGGAAGTAACATGATCAAATTTGTATCTTTTAAAGACCATTCTAGTGACTGTAAGGAGAAGAGACTGTAAGGTGTATAGAGTGAAAACAAAGAAACTGATCAGGAAGTTATTGCAACTTTCCAAATAAGACAAAATGAGGAAATCTAATAATCAGGGGTACCTGACTGCCTCAGTTGGTGGAGCATGCAACTCTTGAATTGGGGTCATCAGTTTGAGCCTTGCACTGGGTGTAGAGAATATTTAAAATTAAATCTTTAATTTTTTTTTAAAAAATATTTATTTATTTTTAAAGGTTTTATTTATTTATTTATTTGAAGAGAGAAACACAGCCAGAGAGGGAACACAAGCAGGGGGAGTGAGAGAGGGAGAAGCAAGCCTCCGGCCAAGCAGGAAGCCCAATGCGGGGCTCAATCCCAGGTCTCTGGGATCATGACCTGAGCTGAAGCAGTCATCCAACCAACTGAGCCACCCAGGCGCCCTAAGTCAAACTTATGAATGACTAGAATACAAAATAAACTGTTAAGGGTCATAATAGAAGGTATAAAATATATAGGTCATCAAAGTTTCTATTTATATGAAGACCAAGAAAGTCATCACTAAGGGGCTGGGATATGCAGCATATCTAAGTTTATAGAGTATGTGAATGTGTGTTATTTAAAGCCATTGATTCCTTGTTGTTTTTCGGTTTAGAGGATCTGTCCACTGATGTAAGTAAATGGGGTGTAAAAGTCCCCTATTATTATTGTATTATTATTGATTATTTCATTTATGTTTTTTTATTAAGTGTTCTATGCCATTGGGTGATTCCCTATTGGGTGCATAACTATTTCAATTGCTTTCTTCCTGTTGGATTGTCCCCTTTATTATTACATAGTGTCTTTCTATGTTTCTTATTACAATCTTTGTTTTAAAGTCTATTTTGTCCAATAAAAGTATCGCCACTCCAGCTTTCTCCTAACATCCATTTGCATGATAAATGTTTCTCCATACTCTCACTTTCAATCTGCATGTGTTATGAGTCTCCTGTCGGCAGCATATGGATGGGTCTTGATTTTTTATCCAACCTGTCACCCCATGTCTTTTGATTTAAGCATTTAGTCCACATATATTCAAAGTACTTACTGATAGATATGTATTTATTGCCACTTTATTACTAGTTAGTGGTTGCTTCTGAAGATTTTCTCTGATCCTTTCTTGTCTTTTGCTCTTTTACAGTTTTCTCGTTCTCTTCAGTGATATATTTGGATTTCTATCTCTTTATTCTTTGCATATTTATTACTGGTTTTGAATTTGTGGTTATCATTAGGTTTGTATATAACGTCTTCTGCATATAGCAGTCTATGTCATGTTGGTGGTTATTGAGTTTGAACTCCTTTGTTACACCTTTCTTCACCATGTTTTAGGTATATGATATCATATTTTACATCCTTTTATTTTGTGAGTCCCTTGATGGATTTTTTTAAAGCAATATTTATTTTTACTCCTTTTGTGTTTCCTATCTTCATTTTGTCATTTTTGGTTTTCCTTTCCACTGTAATAGTCCCCTTTAAATATTTCTTGCAGGGCTGGTTAAGTGGTCAAGAATTCTTTTAACTTTTGTTTGCCTGGTAAACTATATTTCTCCTTCTATTCTGAATGACAGCCTTGCTGGAGAGAATATTCTTGGCTGCAGGTTTTTTCCCATTTAATGCTTTGGATATATCATGTCACTCCTTTCTGTCTTGCAAAGTTTCTGTTGAAAAATCTGCTGACAGCCTTATGGGGTTTCCTTTGTATGTAACTATCTTCTTTTGTCTTGCTTCTATTAATATTTGTTCTTTATCACTTATTTGGCCATTTTAATTACAATATGTCTTGCTGTGGATCTGCTTTTGTTGATTTTGCAGCAGTTCTCTGTGTCTCCTGAATCTGAACATCTGTTTCCTTCCTCAGATTTAGGAAGCTTTATTTCTTCAAATAAATTCCCCAGCCCCTTTTACTCTCTCTTCTTCTTCTGGGACTCCTATAACATGAATGTTACTATGTTTGATGGAATCACTGAATTCCCTAAATCTACTCTTGTTTTGCATAATTATTTTTTCTCTCTTTTGTTCAACTTCACTGCCTTCCATTACTCTGTCTTTTAGGTCATTAATTCATTGCCCTGCTTCTTCCAGTCTCCTGTTCATTCCATCAAACATGTTTCTCATTTATTTGGGTCCTTTATCTCTGTTATGCTATTCCTTCTCTCTATGTTAATGATATCTTCCTGATATCTTCCACTCTTCTCAAGCCCAATGAGTACCCTTATGATGACTGTTTTAGATTCTCCATCAGTTATGTTACTTATATCTGAGGTTTTGTTTAGATCTCTGGCCATAGCCTTGTCCTATTCTTTCATTGGGACATATTCCTCTGCCTTCTCATTTTGTCTAAGTCTCTATGCCTGTTTCTGTGTGTTAGGGAAATCAACTACAGCTGCTGTTGTTGAACATAATGGATTTATGAAGATGAGGTCCTATAGTGCCCTGCCATGTAGTGTTACTCATTCCTCAGGCATTGGCGCTTTCTGAAGTATAACTAACCAGTTGTGCTGCACACACTCTAATGTTCTGTCATAGCTGCTTTATCCTTCAAGACAGTCATCTTCAGAGGCTTTCTGTCTGTTGTGGGCAATGTTTAGTCCCTTGCCTGAATGTGGCATGTTTTAACTAGGTGTGTTCTGGTCTGCATGTGAAATGAGACCTGCTGCTGGACCTGAGGCCCAGTAAAACTCCTGGGCTGAGACATGGTGTTGGCAGGGGTTTGGACTGGTCTTCTGAGAGAGGGCTTTGCAGCACTGGGACTAAAGCATTCATGACTGGGAAAGGTAGTTCTTGCAGAGCATGGGGTGGGGGTGCCTAGCATAAGCAAATTTAGTAGGGAAAGCCAGTACTGCACTGGTTCCTGTAGGTGGCTCTGGGTTTATACTGAGGGGCAGGAGGAGGGAAATGGTACTTGCCAGGTCCTTTGTTCCTAGAGGGCTCTCTTTGTGAATGCTGCCTCTCTGGGAAATGTTCCAAGATAAGCAACTAACCTCCCAGTCTGTACCCAAGGCACTCTTCAGATTATTTCTATGCTGTATGTCACTGTGCTGTTTGTCTGTCTTCTTTGCAAAAGAAGCCCCAATGTCCTCCAAGTTCTACCAGAGCCAAGCATGCTGACCATTAAAACTCTAGGCTTTAAGCCCCACTGGTTACAGAACCTATGAAATTCAGGCTCTCTCACTTTCCAAGCCAACTGCTACAGGGATTCATTTCCCATGTGCTCCTAAGTGTTAGTCTATCTCTCAACCTTCTCTGCAACCATGGCTCCCTCCTACCACAGTGGCCATGATCATTTCTCTCCCAAGCCACATCTCTGCACTTTCTATCTTTTTCAGTGTAGCCTCTTTTCTACTGTTAGTTGTGGACTTTGTTCTGACAATCTTCAGATCAATTTCTGGTATATTAAAATGATTTGAAAGTTATCTAGTTGTATTTGTGAGACAAGGCCAGGCTAGGGTCCTCCTACTCTGCTGCCATCTTCCCCTCCCAAAATGTATTCTTATTATAAGACTAATATATACTATAATATATATCCTTCAATATGCATATAAAGTAAACTTTAAAATCTTAAAGTAAATAAAAATTATATATTCATAGAGAAAATAGATAATAATTTTGAGGAAATGATTCCTGTGATTATGTAGGCTGAAAAGTCCAATGATTTTCCTTCTGTCACCTAGAGATCCAGGAAAGCTGGTGGTTAAATTAGTCCAAATCTAAAAGCCAGGGGAGCTGATGGTATAAATCCCAGTAAAGGCCAGAAGTGAAATATTCCAACTCAACAGTGAGGTAAGAAAAAAGGGGTGGACTCTTCCACCATCTACCTTTTATTCTATTCAGGATGGTATGGTGTGGTATGGTATGATGTTTACGTGTATTGGACTAGGCAAGCTACTTTACTGAGTCTACCAAATCAAATGCTAATCTCATCTAAAATCAGCTTCAGAGACAAACCAAGAAATAATGTTTAATCTGGGTACCCTGTGACCAGTCGATACATAAAATGAACCATCAAAGTGTATTCTTAACCATGAAAGAATTATCTTTGATATGGTTTAAAAAAATTAACCCTAAACTATCAGTGCATTTAACATAATAAAAGTTATTTCTTAATTATGCAAAGTTTAGTGGGAGTCCAGCAACTTCATAAGGCAGTTGTTATTGATATGGTGACTAGGTATTCCATGTTATGATTTACCTGTCTGCCTATACTTGCCTTATCTCTATAATCTCAATTTGTGGCCTCCATTATCACTGCTTACACATCTACTCTTCCATGCTATAGTCTGGAATTGAGACAGTTTGCTTTCAGTAACAGCCCACTGATCAGAATTAATTACACACTCCCACCTAAGAACAAGAGAGGTGATAAATGAAGAATACATTGAATAATTGTCTAGACTTCTTCTGTCTGCCCATGAGTAGGGCAAAAGTAAAAGGGCCATGAGGTTACTGCAATTTCAGAAAGTCTGTGGTGGCTTTGACAAGATGATTAACAGTGGAGATGGAGAAAAATGATCCAATTTTTTAAAATAGTTTTTAAGGTAAAATGAGGATTCGCTGAATGGAAAATCATAGGATAAAAAAGATAAAGAGAAATCAAAATAATTGAGATAGAAAAAGAATTTAAGAGAGTTAAAGAATATTAAGAGCTCAGTTTTAAACATGTTATGACTGACATGATTATTATACAACATGGAGGAGGCATCAAAGCAAGCACTGAGATTTATGGTTTTGAAGCGTACAGGGAAGAGGTAAAGGCTGGAGATATAAATTAGGACTAATCAATACATGGGTGGTTTTTAAAGCCAGGAAACTTTTTGAGATTACTTGTAGGGTGAGTAGAGTAAAAATAAAAGATTGAACCTTGAGAAATTCCCACATTTGGAGGTCACGATGAGAAGGAATCAACAAAAGAAACAGAGTGACCAGAATGATTGAGGGAAAACATGTAAAGATGGTACCTAGTAAATCAATGAAGGGAGTTTAGTTTTGGGGTTGTGTTTTGTTTCAGTTGTTTTTACAGCAGAGAGTAGACAACTGTATTTAGTGATATTGATAGATCAACTAGGATAAGATCTGAGCAATGACCATTGAATTTAGCAATGTGGAGGTCATGAGGGACCTTGAAAAGGGCAATTTCAGTAGAATAGTGAGGTTGGTAACTAGATTGGAATAAACTGTTAAAGAACAAAAATTCAGTGGAGTAAATTTGAAGATCTAACTGGCTTTACAAAGTGACTCCTGAATCAGGTGGCATCCTATCCAGCAAGGAGAAGGTTTTTATTGGTAGGAGGGTGGAGCAAGAAGTTATTAGCAAAAGAAAAGAAAGGGTTATTTCAGGCAAGGTTACTTTCCCTTAGGGGATTTTAGGCAGTATAGGGGACACACCCTATAGTGACAAAACCTTCCTCATGGCAATCACTTCCCTATCTGCGGTGGCAACCCGGGACTGGTCTATCTGACTTCCGCAGACGTGATCCGCTCGTGGCCGCTGCATATTTCTATGAGACTTCCGTCCTCATGTGCACTGCATGGACTGGTGACCTTTACAGTGATCGGGCCTTATCCTCTCCCCCTCCCTTTTCCCACCTCCCCGCTCGCCCAATATATTCCGTGGCACCGCCTTAATAAACGAGATCCTGCTTTGACAGATCTCCCGGCTCAGGTGTGTTTTTGGCCGCTGACACTCATCATCCTGCTCGACCCCACCTTTTTCCCCTGGCTGGACCAGGGGAGAAACCCCAAACCTCGTAGCCCAGGAAGGAGCTACAAGGCAGATTATCTCATCTTCCTTTGAGGGACAGAGAAGACCCATGTTACCAGAAAAGTCCTGACTGCTTAAGACTACATTTCTTGGACAGGTTAAAACTACAAGTAGGTTAGGGATACCTGTGTGGCTCAGTTGGTTAAGGACATGATTTAGGGTCCTGGGATTGAGCCTCTCATCCAGCTCCACACTCAAGGTGGAGCCTGCTTGTCCCTCTGCCCCTCCCCACTATTGTGCACTCACTCTCTCTCTTTCTCTCTCAAATAAATAATTAAAATCTTAAAAAAAAAAAAAAGCAACAACCTGCAAGAAGATTATACATTAAGCTTTGGTTTGGTAACTTTACCTAGGTAAAGCCATTTTGGGCCTATGGTTTTCTTTTTACAATCCGCTCTTCTTGATCAGACTCTCAGCTTAACTGAGAGATGTGATCAGAATTTAAAGCATCAGCACCAGTCTCAGCTATTACTCTAAAATTCTTGCAGTTTGTGGTTTTTCCTTTGTGTGTTATCTATAAGTGATGCTTAACCTCTGTGATATTCACAGGTCATGGCTTCGAGTTCACATTTTTTAAGTCATTCGTTTTTCTGGCTTCTCCTTTGAGATTCCAGTCCAGGAAGATCATCTGCTTGGTAGTTAGCAGCTGCAAATATGCATTTCAATTTTTGAGAGGATACAATGTGCGAGGTAGATTATAAACAGAATAATTCCCAATGTTCATAGCATACTTCAAAGCCATAGTTCCCAAGACATAAATATAATTCATAAATTCATAAAGATAAATTAAAATTAAGTAAAAGACTCCCCTAAAGTGAATTTTTTAAAAAACATTTTATTTATTAATTTGAGAGAGAGAGCAGAGGGAAAAGTAAAAGGAGAGGGACAAGCAAACTCTGCTATGAGCACAGAGCCTGATATAGGGCTCAATCTCATGACCCTGAGATCATGACCTGAGCTGAAACCAAGAGTCAGATACTCAACTGACTGAGCCACCCAAGTGCCCCACCTAAAGAGAACTTTTTAAGCCAAGTGGATCCCCCCAAATATATAAATTATTTTATATAATTGAATTTGAATTTCCCCAGAAGTGTTAATACAGGTACAACAAGTGGTGTTGGCCACAACACAGACACCTCCTTGCTCAGATAAAAGATAATTAAGGGCTATTCTACTATCATGAACTTTGAGCAGAGTCTTAGGCTCTCTGTAGGGCCACTATTAGTTCAGCAGCAGATTCTGCGATAATAAAGAATTAAGAGAAGTTCTTGGTCACAGCCTCGTTTACACTTATCCCTAACCAGGGAAATAAGGACCTGCTATAAGGAGTGAATCCTAAATTATGAAAGCCTCCTTAGTAGGTCCTTCCTAACTCAACAGTGTAAATCTGGGGCAATTAACCAATGAGATCTCTTATTTTCTTGTGAAAAGTTAGGGGCACAATTATATTTTCTCCTAGCCTAAAATAAATTCTAGGTTATCTCCTCTTAGCAATAGCCTGAGAGATACAGATGAGGGCATTATCTTTCTAGGCAATGCCAACGTAAAGGAAAAGAAAACAAGGGGAAAGGGTTCATGTTTAGTTAAAGTATGAAGTCAACCTATTGTCTTGGGCTGAATCAGTTTACTTCAATGTCAGCTACTTCTCTTCCTTGTCAATTTAATTCAGAGATCTCTAGTGTCTTCTAGTTTTACAATAGTGTCAGCAGTCAGGGAAACTTGATAAGGTCCCTTCCACCTGAGCTCAAGAACTGTCTTCTGACGATGTTTCCAGAACCTTCCAGTCACCAGGTTTAGGACTATTTTGTCCTCAAGCCTATCGACAGATTACAGAAGCCTTTCTGGATGAACTGGGATCCAGAAAGGCTTCTATAACCTGTCGATAGGCTTGAGGACAAAATATGAGATACTTACAGTAGTCAGTCATACTAGTACAAGACAATAAGAGATCAGCCGAAGGTCGTACACCAATAGACATTGGTCTGCTGATGACTGTCTCACATGGTGTGAGGTTCTACTTCCCAAAGGGGGAACTTCTGGCAATCAGTAAAACCAAGGGCAATACCTTAGAACAGGGAAGTCCAGTAGTTTTGGCAAGTTTAAAAATGCTCAGTTTGAGGATCCCATTAGTTCTCTCAACCTTATCTGATAATTGAAGTGATAGGGAGAGTGATAATGCCAAAAATTTTCAAGGTTTACATTAAGGCTTGTAAGATTCTCCCAGTGTAGCAGAGGTGTCTTGATCACTGGAGAACATGGAAGGTATACTAAGTAGAAAACATATTTTCTGACAGTTTTTTTGCCACTATGAGGACATTAGTCTTGCAGTAAGGGAAAGCTTCAATCCATCCAAAAAATACATACATAAGAATAAGAACACAGTGGTAATCCATACTAAGTGACAGCTGAATGAAGTCCAATTGCAGGTGTTCAAAGGGTCCAGAGGGAGGTGTGAAGCCTCTTGAAAAACAAAACAGTTTCTCCAGGATTACGAGCATAACAAGTCACACATTATTGGTAGACTATTTTTGTTATTTTATAAAAGTTTTCACATCACTGTCCATTAATAATTTGAGTCATCACGAATGCACCAGAGTGGGTGAAGGAATGTTAACACCAAAAAAGTGAGGCTTGCCAGGGAGTCAGAAAAAATTGCACAGCCATCTTGGGTTTCCCATAGCCCTAACTGTTCATTTAATTCCCAATTATTATTTCTTTGATTTAGAAGCAGGCTGTTGCCATGTGGCAAGGACATCAGGATGGCAAAAGTTTGGCACAAAGGGTCATTTTTTTGCAGAAGCAGAATAGACTTCATCCACATGTGCCACAGTCTTTACAGATTCTGTTTCTGCTGCCTTTGCATGAAAGCCAGCTAAAGCATCTCCCTGACACTCAAGTTTAGTCCTTTTAGTACAAGCCTCAATTCTGATAACGGCAACTTCAGAAGGTAAAAGAAAAATATAAAATGATGAAGTTATTATTGGGACACATATGTCTAGGAATTACACATGATTTCTAGAACTCTTACATATCTATACAAATACAGCATAAGGAAGTCGTAGCATTAATTATTATTTGACAGTGCTTCCCATACAATTTAACATATCAAATAAGCCTAATTAGTTTAATAAATCCTTTGAAATGTTAGAGAAACTTCTGGAAAAATTCTAGTTTCTTCTATGACAAAAAGACTTCATTTAGAATTTGATTTGAGGAAGTTTGTCAAAAGCACACACAGAAAAAAATTTTAAAGCACTTGCCAGGAGATGCCTGGGTGGCTCAACTGGTTGAGCGTCTGCCTTTGATTCAGGTCATGATCCCAGGGTCCTGGGATCCAGTCTAGCATCAAGCTCCAGAGCCTGCTTCTTCCTCTGCTTGCAGCTCCTCCTGCTTGTGAGTTCACTTTCTGACAAACAAATAAATAAAATCTTACCCCCTCCCCCAAATAATAAATAAATAAAATGCTTGCCTGGATAGTATTACAGATTATTATGAAATTTAATAATTATCTATTAGCAAAATTTAGTTCTTGTAATATCAAAAAGACTCGGTTTTCCTAAGTAATCAAATACCTAATAAAGACAGCAGACACAGGGGCGCCTGGTTAAGCAACTGCCTTCGGCTCAGGTCATGATCCCGGAGACCAGGGATCGAATCCCACATTGGTCTCCCTGCTTGATGGGAAGCCTGCTTCTCCCTCTCTCACTCCCCCTGCTTGTGTTCCCTCTCTGGCTGTGTTTCTCTCTTTCAAATAAATAAAATCTTAAAAAAAAAAAAAAGACAGCAGACACAGAACATTGTTTTTATAAGACATAAAATCTGTGTTTTCTAGGCAGATCACTTAAAAAGTAAAGAAACTTTCATAATCTGTTATCAAGCAGACCAAAAGTCCAACAACTTTGAAATAGGGCTCAATCCCAGGACCCTGAGTTTTTAACCTGAACCAAAATCAAGAACCAGACACTTAACTGATTGAGCCACCCAGGCACCCCTGTCTGTTTTTCCTCTTCAGACAACCAGCCTTATTTGAGGACAAAATTACTTTCTTTTCCTTCAACAAAAAATGCATTTCAGGGCGCCTGGGTGACTCAGTGGGTTAAAGCCTCTGCTTTCAGCTCAGTTCATGATCTCAGGGTGCTGGGATCCAGGCCCGCATCGGGCTCTCTGCTCAGCAGGAGCCTGCTTCCTCCTCTCTCTCTCTGCCTGTCTCTCTGCCTACTTGTGATCTCTCTCTCTGTCAAATAAATAAAATCTTTTTTAAAAAAAGTCTGTTTCTAAAAAAAAATGCATTTCAATTTTTCATATCTTCTCTTATTGAAAACACATCCTACTTCATGGTCTAAGGAGATGTTTCCCTTATTTCTAGTAGTTTTAGTCACATACATTAAGTAGACATTAGAAACCTTAATATCTAGTAAAAACTAAAAGTAAGCAATTGTAAACCATTATACCAGTGAGTAAGGGACAGGTAGGGCTAGGTAGGGAGATACAAGTAGGGGGCTGTGTGATCACGCTCACAGAAATCCCAGAAATACAGAAGTGTAAAGGAAATCAGAGAAAAGGGAACATAACCAGATCACCTAATTTGTCTTCTTTTTTTTTTTTTTAAGATTTTATTTATTTATTTGACAGAGAGAAATAGTGAGAGAAGGAACACAGCAGGGGGAAATGAGAGAGATGCAGGCTTCCCACCAAGCAGGGAGCCTGATGCGGGGCTCCATCCTGCAACTCTGGGATCATGACCTGAGCAGAAGGCAGATGCTTAAGGACTGAGCCACCCAGGTGCCCTCACCTAAATTGTCTTAAACGTTACAGATGAGATATTTATAGGGGAAGTAATCATGATGCCATCAGTGATGACAATAAGAAGATTTAAGTTTCCTGATCAGCTTTGTATAAAAAACTGATCATAAAAGGCTTTGTGACAACCAGTTTAGGACCCCTCTCACTCTACAGGGGTTTTTTTGGTTTCTCACATTCACTTCATAAACTATCACTTCACTCTTTTGTGTCCACAGGATTCATTCTTCGACCTGTGAGACAAGAAACTTGCAACCCTGTAATACCAGTATTTTTTAGATTGGCAGATTTATGAATACATTTCATAATTTCTAGAAGCTGTGCCTTTTCCAGAGTAGCACTAGCACATTCAAATATCTTTTAGTTTCTCTGTTGTAAGAAGCCAAGAATAAATAAACCTATTATCAGTAATTAATGTTTCATTACCATTAGGAAATGATCCAGATCTTCAATGAATTTAAAATGTAACTCATCACTTGGCAAAACTTTAAGGTTTCAAGTTACCAAGATTTAGGGAAATTATTTTAAAAATTTACCTAAAATTTTATCTATTCAACTTACCTGTTCTTAACAATTATGTTTAGATTATGCACAAAAACGTTATGAGACACCAAAGTCAACCATAATTCTAAATCAGTTTTGCTGACAAATTGCAAAATGATGTTATATGAATTTAATTAGTAAATAAAATTCAACTAGTAGGATAAAGGTTGTTTATCAGAATTATATCCAATGTTGATAACTCTAAAGATGTGCCTGTTTTAATTAAGCCAATGAACTCATTAAACTAACTTTAATTCACTAAAGATTATTCCAGATCACAGGAACTTGAAAAATGTTTGGGTTAATTTCTATTATATTCCTGAGAATTTTTATGAATACTAATTTATGTAAAGTGCATTTTGTTTAAGTCAATTACGCAGAACTTTTACAAATTAATTTTGGCAATACCATCTGGAGGTAGAAAATATCTCATATCTACAACATAGATACACATGAACGGTATGTTCAGATGCAACAGAGAGCTTATAGCTTCTGTTTTAAAATTATTCCCTGGGGCGCCTGGGTGGCTCAGTGGGTTGAAGTCCCTGCCTTCAGTTCAGGTCATGATCTGAAGGGTCAGGTCAGGATCTTCAGGTCATGAGGAGTCTGCTTCCTCCTGCCTCTCTGCCTACTTGTGATCTCTCTCTCTCTCTCTCTCTCTGTCAAATAAATAAATAAAATCTTTTAAAAATAAATAAATAAATAAATAAAATTATTGCCATGAAATTGGTGGAAAATTCACTAGTTATAAAAGATGGAACTAGGTTTGTTTTTCTGGTAAATGGAATAAGCTAAACTTACCTATCTAGATGGCTAAAGCTTTTTGTAATATTTGTGAAGACACTTAAGATTTGTTATTAATCATTAGCGAATCAAGTTCTAAATAATCTTTCTGCTTCTGTTTTTTTCTTAATAAGAATTACCTTCCCCAAATTTGCTTTTGAAAAAGATGGCCTAAGGGAACCTGGGTGGCCCACAGGGTTAACCATCTGCCTTTGACTCAGGTCATGATCTCAGGAACCTGGGATGGAGCCCCTCATTGGGCTCTTTGCCCAGTGGGGAGCCTGCTTCTCCTCCTCCCACTGCTTCCTCTGCTTGGAATCTCTCTCTGTGTCAAATATATAAATAAAATCTTAGAAAAAAATAAAAAAATTTTTTAAAAGATTTATTTTATTTTATTTTATCTTATTTTTATCTAGATAAAAGTTCTGGAGAAGACCCTCAGTACAAAATGTATAATTCAAAGGAAAAAAAAAATTAAGCAAGATGCTCCTAGGATGTTTGCTCCCTTGAGGCCAAAGTTTTTACAAGTTTTACTAACAAGCCTTTTAAGATAAATAAGGGAGGTTTAGGAATAGGTAAAAAGGATCAGTGGACTCTGAATTGTTTCTGTAACCAGGCCTTTGGTCCTATAAAGACTAAGTTTGTAAAGCAAGGACAACCGTTTCAGATTCTTCAATTAGGTTATTTGCTGCCAATGATATCAAAGGCCTGCTGTACCCATCCACCTATATTAGAATTTCTTCTTCCCTTTGGCTACATTTAGCCTATGGGAAAATGCCTAAAAAACTTCCTATCAGACTCTGAATATAGCTTCCACTTTGGCCAAATTTCTGATCATAGAGTCATTAAGTCCTTCCAAGTATCTTGTCAGGTTTCAGCATGGAAAAACAATAAATATTTCTGGCCGTTTAAACAACCTCATAGACCTATGAGGTGTCCTCAAACAGGGTGTAAAAGATTGTATTTTCACAAGATCCAGAATTACTCCCAAAGATAGCTAAAGAAAGAACCAATAACCTGCACTTGCCAGAATGGTAAAAAGCCATGCCAAATTCTTAGGATGCAAAATGTAGATAAGTAAAAAGGAAATACCTATCCCGGGAGAGAAAGAATCAATAATCAACTGGTCTGGATTTGGAAAGAGAGTGAAAACATGAAATGTTATTTTCCTCTTTTGTAAATGGGCTCAGGAGGGAATCTATTCACAAAACCTTTTGAGGATCATCCTTTGGTTTAACAAATTCTTAACTATAGCCCTTAGTTTGGTCTTTGACTAAAGAGTGAAAGATACCTGAAGAGGACTACCTACCTGTAGCCTTGAGTGGTCTTAATTTAAAAGGCAACTGTTTAATAGTTTCTTCAGAATGGATATTAAGTCTTATAATATTTTAGGTACCTTTACTCTCTTTAATTTTTTATTAGCCTTTTACAATGAATCTTTTGCTAAAGCGACTTTGGAAGTTTGAAAAATTTTGGAGACTCCTGCATTTAAATTAAAATAAGTATCCCACTCTATTTAATATGGGGACCATTAATTACAAGTGTTCTTAAATGATCTTTATCTAATTATAACATTTCCCATAATGGCCATTGTAATTCCAGGCTGTTTTTAGTAATATTGTTCCAATTTGCCAGGTATCACCAACTAACAGGACTGTAGTTCTTAGACACAAAATAAGCACGTGTGCTAGAGGCAGTGTGCTCAACTCTCTAAACATAAAGAATCCTATCTCTTGTGCTAGGTCTTTTAGCTAGGTTTCCTAGAGGCAAACTAATATCTAAGAGGGATGTGTCATGGGGTTGGTATTTTTGAGGTGTCGTACAGTGTACTTCATTGCACAGAAATTTTCTTGAAGTTGGCAAGTGACCTAGTGTCAGTTTAACCCATTCCTTAACCAACTAATCCTATCATGGGAGTCTTCTTGAGGTGGCAAAGCCTTTAAATACTCAATCCATGCTCACCAATGTTTGCAGCTTTATTTCTGGCTTTCAAGATTCCCCATTAGCAACTAGTTTTTATTTAAAACACCAAGGCCTCACACTAAATGCAGTCCAGCTCAAATAAGACCAAGTCCAATCCCAGACTTATTCTGGTTCTTAAATTGGATCCAGTTTGATCCTGAATTCAACCTGGTTAAGTCTAAGCCAATCCAACTCTGGCTAGTTCAACATAGACTAAACCAGCAAACCCCAGTAAATGGGGACTGTAGACTGCAACTAGGGAAAGGATTCTGATATAGAATTGTGGCCAGAACTGAGGGCTGACTAATGATCTGTTAGTGCTTCCTCTTAGTCTAGACCGACCTGTTACCCTGGACAAAAAAGCAAATTAGATCAGGCGCTCAAATGCAGAGCACAGAGCTCAAACTGAGAACTCACCAATGGCCTTGGAAAGCAGCGAGAAAGACAGTGAATTCAGAAGGGTTCACAGGGTGCCATGCTTGCATTTTTCATTGTCCCTGAACATTGACAGAGAATTGCTTTGGAGCCCACTGCTGCCACCAAATCTGTTAAAGAACAAAAATTCAACTGAGTAAACTTGAAGATCTAATTGGTTTTAGGAAGTGATTCAGAATGAGGCAGCATCTCTTCTAGTAGGTAGGGGCGAGTTCCAAGGAATTATACAAAATAAAAGGTTTTCATAGGGAGGAGGATGGGACAAGAAGTTACTAGAGCACGCACATGCATGTACACACGTGCGCGCGTGCACACACACACACACACACACACACAAATCATCCCAGGCAAGGTCACTTTCCTTTTCGGGGAAGGTAGGAAGTCTTATTAGGTGGATTACCTCATCTTCCTTTCCGGGCTGGAAAGGGCCCATCTGACAGATTACCTCATTGATACTTAACAGAAAATTCCTGACTGATCAGTTGAGATTATAGATTATATGTCTGGGAGGTTGAAACTATAATTAGGTTATGTATTAAGACGTGTTTTGAGACTTGGCCCAGTGATGCCATTTTGGGCCTGCAGTTGTTTTTTTTGTTTGTTTTTGTTGTTGTTGTTGTTGTTGTTTTTTAACAAAACTAAAGAAAATATGGGAGAAAAGAGAGTGGAGACAACAAATACAAACCATTATTTCTAGGAGTTTTGCTATAACAGAAAGAGATGGAGTGGCAACTGGAGAGGGAAGTGGAAACAAGAGGGTTTTTTTTTGTTTTTTATTGTTTTTTGTATGTTTGCTGATGTGAAATGTTGTGGTTTGGGAAAAAATGATCAAGAAAGAGTTTTTGAGATGTCTTTGGTGCAAAAAAATGTGGTTTTATTAAAACATGGGTACAGAACCTATGGGGGGAAAGCTGCACTGCAATTGTGAGTGACTGATTACATACTTTCAGATTGGGAAGGGGTTAGGGATAGCATAAGTCCCTAAAGAACTGGAAGTAAGGTTTCCAGGACCTTGAACGAGCATTTATTACTGTCTAGTAAACCTTAGTCATGAGACCCTTCAGGCATATGCCAGCGGGCCGTATGTTTGGGGGACAATTGTCAACATGTATCTTGGGAGTGATATGGTTTGGAGTGGTGGGGTTCGTTGCTTAAGGTCAAGAAAGAATTAAGATGTCTTTGGTACAAAAAGGTGTTTTTTTATAGCAGGGAACAGGATCATGGGCAGAAAGAGCTGCACTGGGAATGTAAGGAGTGACTGATTATATAAGACTTTTTATCCTATGGGGAGGAGGGTGATGTTAGGGCTCCAGTAACTAAATCTATAGGTTTTGGACACTGCTTTTTTCTTGTATTAAGACAGTTGCAAACTAATGGAAATTATTTCCAATGTCTTGCATGATTTTGACATGTCAGTTAGCAATTTCTTTTTTTCATTGTCCTGGGGAAGCCAGGAATGCCTGAGGAATGTCACACATATGAGGGTGGGGGTGTTGGGTGTTAGCTTGTGCTATCTATGCCCTCATTTTGCCTTTTGTTCCCTCATTATGGGGGTAGAGATAAAGGAAGTTTCCAAAGGGATTTTTATATGTTAAAGAAGACTTTTAGGGTCCTGGAGGTCCTGCTATTGTCAAGCTAAGGTTGCTTTTTGCCTCTAGCAAAGTATTAACATTGAGAGAATTGATTTTCTGGAGGAATGTCACTCTGCTTGTTCCAACTACTTATCAATAAATGGGCTATAAGTTGTAAGGAAGTTTAAGTTATTTCTATATTTCTTTTGCCTTTGTTCTCCACACCATTTGCTTTGCTTTTTAAAAAATCAAAATAATACTGAATGAGAATGATTCAGTAGAGTACAAGAGAAGGCAGGGATCTACTTCTGAAGTAAGAAGCTGCGTTAACTAAGGGGCACCAATGCAACTATGACTGATAGGTATGGAAGTCTTCAATTTTTTTCAATGAGACTAAAAAAACAAGGCTATCCTTTAAGAGTAAAGGTGGAAAGGAGAGGTGGAAAGTTAGGAGACAAAGAAGAAAAAAATGAAGTTGAAAATTTACTACAGTCAGTCCAGATAGTGAAGGGCTGCTGTAAAGGCCCCCACCCTCCAGAATGTAAGAGCAGACCCACATCCTGTTATCTGAGCCCAGCAACC